>VNJV01001019.1:0-25127 GCA_008042635.1 Drosophila nikananu | reverse complement strand
GTATGGTCCTGGCCCCTCCGGTTGGCACACCGTTCCAGGTGGTTTTATTGGTAAATATTTGCACAAGTGTGAAAATTTCATTACGCCAGTGTGCTTATATTTAAATTAAATTTCTTTTTCTTTTGGCGCCTCTCACCTTGGGCGCCGCGCCCTGTCGTCGTGGGTCTCCGTTTCAGTTTCAGTTTCTGTTTCAAGTGCCCTCTTCCTGGATGCCAAATATACATTTTATTTGGCAAGCGATTGCTCGATTCGGTTTTTATTCCTTTATGCCAGCCTTTGTGTTGGGTTTTGGCAATGCGATTGGGGATTTGTCGCCGGCTCGAGGACATCCATACTCGTTTATGACGAAGAGGTGGAAGATGGTGTTATGGTGTCTTAGTGCCGACTACTCACACTCTGACATAAATGAGATAGTAAATTACGTATACGCCCTGTGCCGCTATCGTATAACGGAGTGATGAATTTATAATGAATTAATATTCCCACTTTGGAATGACAGTGAATCGAACTGAATCAATTTCACATTTAATTTAAATCTTTCGCCCCACCCAATCTGGCCATCAATTCATAAATCATTCAAGCGAAATTAAATAAAGCCTTATTTATCCGTTCGAAAAAGCTTTAGGAAAAATAAGGAATTGGTTTTTTTGTAACTGAATGTAAGACACAATCCTACAGAGTTCCATGTCGAAATGGTGCAATGCAAATAACTCCCCTCATTGGCAGATTCATAGTAAGTTGTCCGATCTAATTAAAATTTAAAATGTGAGTTTTCCCACCATGCTTTCTACCAAACCTAATTAAGGTACAGAACGTTGTACCTGATTTGGCTAATATTCTGCATTGCAAAGCCACTGTTTAGTAAACTTACTCGTACTCAAAAAGTAATTGTTGAATTTGTTGAAAATTTGTGAAAAAAAACAGCATAGCCACTGTTTAGTACAATTACCCAAATAGCTGTTTATTATTTGTTGAAAATGTTGTAAAAATAATAAAACAAGCAAAAGTTAGTTTAATGAACTGTTTAGTGGTTGCTTTCAAACCAAATTAAATATGTGAGAACAAATAATTGCAGATTTGAATATTAAATACATATAAAGCTCTTAGAATATTATTAATAAAACAATATTAGAACTTGATTGAATTATCTGCTGGTTAACTTAATCATTAATGTAAAATGGATCTTACATTCGGTAGAACATAGTATTATTCATTATCCTTTGATTTAATTGATTAATTTATTATTTATTATTCACATTTAGTCAAATCAGTTTAAAAGAAAACAAAAAAGGAAACTATCTTCGACACGCCGAAGTTTGTATACCCTTTGCAGCTATATGATATAGTAGTCCAATCTTGATAAAACTATAACCGAAATTGTAGAATAATACAAAGTGGCCACATCTTATATTATATGAATATATGTTGAAAACTGGAAAAATTATAATTTTTTTCCTCAAACATTTCCGATCTTTTCTATGGCAGCCAAAAAATATACCTATTTTCTTCACAAAAATTAAAGGGGTTTCATCGTCAAAATTGTCAAAAATTGGGCAAAAAATAGAAATCGAGTTTTAAATGCAGAAAAGTTCTCTATTAAAAACTAAGAAGGAAAAAACAAACCACTCCGAAATCCGTTGAGTTTAAGCCAAGTTACGAACAAAAAACCACTGAAGAAGTTCTTGAGCCAAAAATCTACCAATAAAAAAAAATTGTCTAATATAGGCCAAAAATTATAAATCAAGTTTTAAAAGGAAGGAGTTCTCGATTTTTTATCCAAAAATTTACCCATTTTTTTCCAAAAATAATTAAGTGGTTACCATAATAAAATTTTTAAAAGATTGGCCAAAAAGTTTTTTTCTCATACTTTTCCGATTGTTCCTATAGCAGCTTTATAATATAGTAATCCGATCTTAATAAAATTAAAACCGAAATATGCTCATATCTCAAATTATTTGAAAATATGTTGAAAATTGGGGTTGCAAACTTTTGACTAAAATTATAACACCCAACAAAGGGTATAAAAACATGTATTCTGTTAATTAAATATTTTAATTATTTGTCTCTAATTTGTTCAATTAAACGAACTAAAGCCTTAGGTAAAATATATTAATTGAGAATTATTTAGACCAAGCAAATTGTACAACTTGCTGTCATCTACATAATATTTATACTTTTTGCTTAAACAAAACCAAGTGACGGCAATTACAACACACACACAAATTAGTCGAATACGAAATCCAGTGCTTGTGTGTGTTGGGTGTTGTGTGTTGTGTGTTCGGGAGGCGCAGCCATGCATAAATGAGCCATTTCGCCGGCGGCGCAATTTCGTCAACATTTGGCGGCGGGTACCAAAGAATATTTATTGATTTGTGACGTTGGCCAACAGCGAGCCCAGGCTTTTAAATTATCAGACAATACGATACCCTAGTGAAAGGGGCTTTAAATTCAAATAAAAAAATTTATTTAAATGGTGTAAAGTGTATTATAGTGCAGTCTGACAATAACTATATTTTAATATATTTAAATTGTCAATTAAACCTAACTAAAATGTATATTCTTATCGGTTACACCCACTTGATGTGTGTTCTTATTCATAATTCTTTATTAAGCATTACTATTTGGCAGACATTAAGTTTCTTACTTGTTTTTCGTTTATTTCCTCTTATAGGGTACTAGCATTATTTTAAGCCAAATCATATAGATTTGCTTATCCAATAACTACCCAGTTTTCGTTGATATTTGCTTATTGAAATTCTGCTCTGCATATCCGCAGGCGCGCACGATTTGTGGAATGACGAGTTCCGCATATACAGGAGCTGGGCGTCGCGTCGCATCGCTTAGGTTGCGTATACGCAGTGTGTGCGGCCTTGTAATGCATATTCAATTACGTTCCCCCCTTCCTAAAATCGAACGAAAATCCAGCTGGCAAACAGATTTTAATTGAAATGCTTAGCGCTGATGTTAAAGCCACGCAAATATAACAAACTAAGGGAGGTAGCGGCTAAAGGACGACTGCCTGTGGCAGCCACTTGACATGCGACGTGCGTTTTATGGGCGTCCAATAAGAAGAGAGTGGGTACATATATCGCTGGATGCGGCACTTGCACGGGAGGGGCAGGTGATGGTGGGAATTTTGGCTGAAAAAGAGCTGGGCGAGCAGCATTCAAGTGCCGAATGCCGCATCCAGTTTATAGGACCCTCGAGGACCAATGGCTATTTATCGAATTCAGTCAGACAAAGAACTGGCATATTGCTTTCATCATCGAAATTCGCGAGAGTGTGTGTTTTACACGCTTGTGTGCTTTATTTCCCAAACTGTTTTTTAAGTGGGGCATCGTCGACTATACACCACCTTTGCATCTGCAGTAACAAAAGAGTTTTCTTGTTATTTCTGAGTTACAGCTAAACATATTCCTAAAATAGTTAAAGATTCCTGTGTTAAATAAATATTTTTTAATTTCAACGGGTTTATTCACATGTCTCAAGAAGACCACACCTCTCTGTGCATTATATTTATTGCTCATCTGGAATTTATTTGATTTTAGATGGTCGCATGGGCCTATCGATTCTACCTCTGGCTGCCCTTCTGGCCGGTACCTTATTCACTGTGGGCATTGCCGTTCTTTCCGTGGTGGTCATCGCCGTACGGAGGCGCCGCGGGCAAGGTGCTCGGAACATGTGCGATGACAAGGAGAAACACCTAGGTGAGTCATCGCGACTTAAAGATAACAATGATAGACATTCCCAGCCCTAAGCAAGGGTAGTCACAACCTCGACTTCCGGCTACATCCTTCCTATCACGTTGCTAATGTTTCATACACCTGGCAGGCATGGATGTGACAGTGACGGCGCCCCTGGAAACGGGCGCTGGCCATCAGCGCCTGGTGGTGGCCTACACCCTGAAGCAGGGCATCGAGAAGCAGCCGGACATATTGAGCGCCCAGAAGAGTGCCCCAACTGGCAGTGACGCGGCGTCGCCGCTGGGAAATCGGCCGAGTGGTTTGTTCGCCGGAGGAGGTGGCGCTGGCGGTGCATCGGCCGCTCCCATGGCCGGCAGTGCAGTGAGCCACAAAACCACGGATTATGTAAGTGCCGGTGGCCAGGAGGAGGCGTTGCTCTCTGTGGGCGTCTGTAACTTTAAAGCTTAAATTGAAAGTTATAACATTTTAGCGAGGGACTTGAAATATTTCTTATAACGTAAAGAGATCCTACAATCTAGGAGTATTCACCTCAGTTGTAGCACAGAAAAATGAAATATTTAGTTACTTGGTGTCCTTTATAGAGAGCATAATACTTATAAGTTATTCATAACTTAATTGTATTCTTAATTTCAGGATACGAATGCCCCGCACCTGAACAGCCCGCCCTCGCAGTCCAGTACCTTGAAGCTGGAGAGTGACCCCTCGGCGACTGCAGCCGGGGCCAGGAGCGGTAATGCGCCACCACTCCTGTACGATGCCATGCCTTCGCTTAGCCGCTACGAGCAGCTGGGCCTCAGCATGGCCAACTATGCCGCAGGAGGTGCGGGCACCGGCGGCAGCAGCAGCACGCTCAGCTCCGCGGGCAGTACTGTCAGCAACGCACTCGCTGCCAATGGAGTGACAGGTGGAGGGGGAGTAGGAGGCTACGCTTCGCACCTGCACCACACGCTGCCCCACAACATGACCCAGCAGCAGCCGGGAGCCAGCCTTCAGCATCGCGGTCACGATCCTCTGAATATGGGCGACTACCTGACCACCAGCAGCCTGATAGACTACGGCCTGAACAAGCCACCTCCCGCCGCACACATGACCCTGCCGAAGGGCCTGGGTCTGGGGATGGGCCTGGGCATGGGCATGGGCACAGGAATGGGAATGGGTTCCGTGATGGCCGCTGGCACGAGCCTGTCGCCATCGCAGCTAAACACCATCACGCACAAGTCGGCGGCCGGACGCAACCACATCATCACCGACACTCTGCCCGGGCCGGAGAGCTGCGTCTAAGCATCATCCTGTCATTATCCTGGCATCCAAACCAAAAGACTGGCGCACAGCAACAGCCCAAAGCCCGAAGCCGACCCGAAGTGGCAGAGCACTGCTAACTAGCCATGTGGAGCTGCTGTCCAAGGAGTATTATTTTCAAAATCACTTGAGTAATATTACATGTTTTGTTTTTAATTTGAAATACTAGTCCTGGGACCGCAACTACATATGAAAATCCTGTTCGGCGGCATCGCTTAGAAGTAATTCTTAGACCTAGAAGTGTAGCTTCAATACGATTATTTATATGTAACGCGTGTGTCTGTGTCACTGTTCGTTTGTAAATGTTTAAACTAAGTGTAGTCTTACTTGTATACTTTATACGTTGACTGGTGTATATCGGAGCGCCTCCGATCGAGTTCAGTTTTTAATTTAAAGGGGCCGCCCCCAAAGGTGAAACTTATCTTCCAAGCCCTGAACTCACGTAACGAAGCTCGTTGTTAAATCTTTTTATCCCGCAAACATATCCCTTCCTGCCTAAGCCGAAAAAGCAAATCCACAACTATTTGAACTGCCGAAGATCAAAGTCGGAGCAGACCCAAAATAAAAATACAACAAAAAACCAAAAAAAGGAAAAGTTATATTGGACACGTCTTGCGCCATTGCGTGCCCGGTGCTGGTCATTATTTAACTTTTAAACACGCGCCAAAAACAGCAGCAGATTTGAATTTAATGGTCACTCCAGCAGCCGCTCCCCGCATCTCCATTCTCCCTCTCCAATCTCTCCATTCTCCGTTCGCCACTGCTAATAGCGACAGCCAACAAGTGAGCAATAAAGAAAAGTTTAGAAAAATATGCGATGGCCACCCCAGGCCACCATGGCCACAATCCCGAACCCCGAGTAAAAATGGCATTCCCCCTCAACCCCGGTAATAAGCTCACGAGCGATTGAATGGGTATAGAGCACAATAAAAGCGGCGGAGCACAAGAACAGGGCACGGATCTGTGCGCACGATAGCGCAAAACGATGACAATAAATGGAAAAGTTTTTAATAAGCTAATAAAATGATTTATGCGGGTCGAGTCCGGGATAAAAAGCGCCGAGCCACACAGAGTCGATTCCACTTCAAAATGGCGATTTGATGAGCCGATTTTGGCCACTTCCGGCACCTCATTGACGGACACACAACGAAAGTATTTGTAAATATTATTTATGGGCCCTAAAATGGGTCGATGACCGCAGTTTCGGCAGTTCAAATAGTTGGTAAACTGTCTCGATTATAGTACTAATCATTGGGAATTGTTATCAAGGCATTAGCATATCAAAAATTCGTATTCAAATCAAGCAGAAAGTATTGAAAAGAACCTATATCATAGACAAGGGCTAAACGACTATAAGTGTTCAAAATTTTGCCATATCATTTGTGCAGTTTTTTCGATATACATATGTACGTCTTGACTTTCCGACCAAAAACGGAAACATATTAGAAAAACAAATAAATTAAGCGAAAATCATCAATAGAGTTTAGTGAAATTGATGTCATGTCATAATGTTTAATGGTTAAAGTTATAGAGCATTCCATGGCAAACTAATAGAGTAAATCGTAAACTTCCTCCAAGTTTATATATATGTTATATATATATAGGCAAAAGCCCCCTGCTGTAGATATCCAAAAGTGAGTGCGAGTAGTAAACATTTGTAAGCGAAACCGAAACCTGTAGAATCATGCTCCTACGTTGAAAATACATATTAAATGAACCTCGAGAAGAGCAGACCTTGTACATACATATGCATATTGCAAAACCCTAAGAAAAATAAACAGACGTACATATACACATCATTGTAACTAACGACATATGTAAAAATGCTTAAAATATTTGTGATAAAGTAATAATGTTAATGATAAGTAAATAAAACGTAAACATTAATGAATGTGGGCTGAGTTTGAATTTAAACATAAAACTTCTTTGTTTGGTAAATTCATGATTTTTATTTATATTTCTAAAATTGTTTTTAATATTATAGAAGTACTAACTTATTCTGAAATAGAACGTGGAAAATTAATTTCTTAACATCAATAAGTTAGCTGACTTGTGAAAAAATTAATTAAAAATATAATTTTCCCTTTTTCTCCGAAAGTACTGTAAATTTAAAAATTTCAAGGCTTTTATTGCTAAAATTTGCAATCAGTTTTTAAAAGACCATACGTAATTCATCAAAGGAACCTGTTTTTTTTTAGTATTGCAGATACGAGCGTTATTTTTCACATTTAAATTATTGCCGCCTTCAAACCCCAACGGCTGACAACTCCAACCAGTGTTGATGAGCGCTTCTATGAACTAGTTCAGCTGTAGTCATACTGCAATATAGGTTCTCAGAATTTGGTTCAGGATCAGTGTAGTCAAGTTATGAGCACCTGTGTAAAGTAGATAGGTTAAAACAAGCTAAATAAATAAATAAATTTGCAAGATCTTTTCTGAAACAGAAGCTACAGTTAATACAGTTAAATTTTTTAGTAGCAGTAGTTTTCATAAAACCAAAATAACGCCAATTTTGATTGAAAAATAGCTGTATTCCCGCTAGCCGCTAGTTCGCAATATATTCCACGAAGTGCCTTTGAAAACCGCCAGGTCTAGCGGGGAAAGAGATAAGTTGTCAACCCTCCTGATTCAGAAGTAAACACAAACAAATTGTTGTTGGTATCATATCTTTAATTCGGGCCACCAAAATTAATATGTTTATTAATAGCACAAAACAGTAATAGACGTGCTCTTTGTAATGGCAGTGTAAAAGAAATGGAAAACAAACCACCATAAAAAAGACTTGTACAAAGAAGTCATCTCACGCAATTGAGGATTATTGCATCAGAAAACCAGTTTCTTGGTGGCCCATTGCACCAATTGTGAAATGTGAGTGTGCAGTGCATTGACCGTTAGGATGATGAAATCGCAATGTTAATTATGTAGTATGTATGTTTCTGAAGAAATCGGGGGTCGGAATTCATGGATTCATTGATTGCGGGTGACACGTAGTATAGCCAGTTATTCCCCGCAATTCGAGCAGAAAGCTTTCCGCGAATCAGCCCCAAATCAATTTCGTGATATAGCGTCAGACGCAGCTGATCCGATCAAAACAAACTTGTGTGTAGAAAACCAGAACAGAAGCAAACATAGCGAAAAGACGCGAAAAGCTGACCAAAATACATACGTGCCAAATCTTGAGGGATTAGTCGACTTGTTGATGCGGTTCGTTAAATAATTTAAGGTGATAAGCTTTCTGATTTCCCATTAAGTTGTAAGCAACAATAAACACCTGATTTTTATTACACATCTCTCCCATTTAATTTTGAAATATTTTTACCAACTCAAACCGTTACAAAATAAATGCTACTAAGCCTATCTTGAATTTAATTAAATTTTTGTATATCATTATTAGTATTTTAATTTCGGGAATATTTAAATAAAAAAGTTGTTAGTTAAATACAGTTAAATACATTTTACAGTTTCCGCCGGACATTACTTGTAAACTAAGTTACTGCCCCGCATATTCCCTGCACTGTAGGGTACCGCAAAAGCTCTTGAATCCTATTTATGTACTCGTCGTGCCCCGTACGTAGTTGGGCTTGTTTCTCGCACATTCATTCGTTCGCGAGCACAAAGCAGAGCAGGTTATAAACAAAATCGAAAGCACGAATTCGGAGAGAACCCAGAAGCAGATAACCGAATAACAAATTTGGACCTGGGCAAATGTGAAGCGCAGCCAAAATCGATAATTTGTGCCAGGCCCGCGCGCAAATAGAAACCGTTTTTCTACAAATTGCATATCAGACTCAGACCTCCCGTCGCTCCTTTTAAATTGTGACCTGAGTTAAAAACTTGTCACCAGAAGGTGAGGATTAGTCCGCTTTCGTAGCTTTTTCCCTCTATCCCCCTCTGTTCGTATGTATCCAAACAAAGGCAAACGTCGTGGCAAACATAAACAAGCGTTTTCAAGGTCGCTGCAAGTCAAAGAGGACAGCCAACAAAAAAACAAAAAAAAAAAATACTTGATGGATACATAAGCATACACGGACGCGGTTAAAAAAAAAAAATTTTAAAATTATTTTACAGTGATGATTATTAGGCAATTGTGTGATTTTAAACTAATTAAAATAAAAATTAATTTTACCTATAAATGATATAACTATTGTTTAGTTATTTAGTTTTAGTTTTATTTTTTGGGCCTTTAAGATCTTTGAGAATTATAATTATTTTATATAAAACATAAAATAATTTGTTAGCTATCCAATGTTTATCCTTCTGCCGTTGAGGGAGGCCCTGCACATAAAGCGAACGTGCGATGCGAGACTTACGCAAAAAGTATTCTATATTACATTTTTATTATATTATGAGACCTTTAATGCTATTTATTCTGCCTCAACTGTTTTTAAAAATATGCAACCTTTTGTTTCGTTCTCAATGCCGCGATTGGGCCAAAATTGTTTTGGCATTTCTATAAAACGCTTTGTTTCTTTGTTTAGATGAAAATAATTGGATTGTTTTGTTCTAATGGTTTCCAAAATTTTCTTTCTAACCAGCTACTAATAATATGGAGTCCTTCCTAAGCCTCTTCGATCCGAATCAGGACGACGGATTTGACGAGGAGCCGGAGCTAAATGGCAACAGCAGCGGAGGAGGAAGCAGCAGCAGCGACTACGAGACGGATGCCAATTCCAATGAGTGCGCACTTGGCCTAGTGGGTGGTATTCCCACTGAGCGAGGCAACCTGATCTTCGATTTCGAGCAGGGAATGCTGCCGCCAGAGCCCCAGATCGGAAATGTTGAGTACAAGCTGAAGCTGGTGAACCCGTCGAAGCAGCGATTCGAGCAACTGGTCACGCAGATGAAGTGGCGGCTACGTGAGGGAAACGGCGAGGCCATTTACGAGATCGGTGTATCCGATGCTGGATACCTTCAGGGACTCAGTGACAAGGACATGAACGCCTCGCTCACAACCCTAAAGCAGATGGCACACCACTTGGGAGCCAGCACATCGGTGCTCCGTCGGAAAACCATCAGTGCCCGACGGATTGTAGCCGAGGTACTGGTTCGAAAGATCCCCGACGACCAGCACAACATCGAGGTGCGGGTGGCGGTGCTCGGAGGAGCTGACGCCGGAAAGTCTACGCTGCTGGGAGTGCTCACACAGGATGAGCTCGATAATGGACACGGAAGGGCACGGCTCAACATGTTCCGGCACATGCACGAGATTCAGTCGGGTAAGAAGAGTCGTAAAATGGGTTAACTTGAGACAACATCTGAAAGTCCCATCTCCGCCAGGTCGCACTTCCTGCATCTCCCACGAGACCCTGGGCTTTGATGCATTGGGTAATGTGGTGAACTACAAATACAATGAGATGATGACGGCAGAGGAGATCAGTGACCGGTCAAGCAAGCTGGTGACCTTTATGGATCTCGCTGGGCACCGGCGGTACATGCGGACCACCGTTCAAGCGCTAAGCGGCTACTCGCCCCACTACGCCATGCTGGTAGTGTCTGCAGGCAGTGGATGCAACGACACCACCGAGGAGCACTTAGCCATTGTCCGGGCTCTAGACATGCCATTTTTCATACTGGTCACCAAGACAGACATCACATCGCCGGATGCCACGGTGCAGGAGCTATGCAACCTACTGACCACTATTGGCTGCCGAAAGGTTCCATTTGTGGTGACCAACACAGATGAGGCCATTTCCGCCGGCTCGAATCAGGTCTCCGAAAACATTGTACCCATATTTTGCGTGTCGAATGTCACCGGCACGGGCCTGAATCTAGTCACGAAGTTCTTGTACGTCTTATCGCCGGGCATCAGCAATGCCGAGAAGGATCGACTAGAGCAGGAGTCCTGCGAGTTCCAGGTTGATGAGATTTTCCGGGTATCTGACGTCGGTCCTGTGGTTGGTGGCCTGCTAGTCCAGGGCGTGCTCACCGAAAATATGCCCATGAAGATTGGGCCGCTGCCGAACGGGAGCTTCCATCCCGTGACTGTCAATACCATCCATCGCAACAAGGCACCCTGCCGTGTAGTTCGGGCTGGCCAGAGTGCCTCGCTGTCATTCAGCTTGGACCAGGATCTACCAACGCTAAGGAGTGGAATGGTGCTGCTGGGCGATATGGGGAACAGTCCTGATGAGCCCTGCGGCACATATTTCTTTCAGGTAGGTCAAGGGTACTACTGGGATAAAAACGAAACCTAAACTTTATTTTCTTAACTTATGTAAATATGTATTATAAAACTTGTAATTTTCAGGCTAAGGTATCCGTTCTATTCCACGCCACGGCCATCTACGTTGGCTTCCAAACCACTGTGCACATCGGAAGCATCCGCCAGACGGCCGTCATACGGGGCATCATGGGCGGCGAGCGGCTGGGTACCAATGATTGTGCTTCGGTAATGTTCGAATTCGTTGGCCATCCGGAGTACGTGCGTCCAGGGATGCGCATCCTGTTTCGCGAAGGAACCAGCAAGGGCATCGGCGTCGTCACCCAGGTGTTTCCCGTCAACAAGACCATCGTCACAAAATAGAGCAGCCCCGCCGGCCGGTAGCTACAGGACAGCTGGATAGTTCCAATGATATTACGATATATATCTCAAACACACATGACATGTATATACATACATAGATATTCTTAATTAGCGGTTAAAGAGAGGCGTTAAATCTTAGGCAGATCTTCTGTACTCTTAGTTTCGGGTTCTGTGATTTTTCGTTTAAGCTCGGTAAAACCCCCCTGATTACATTTATTTAATTAAAAAGCGAAAAGATCTTTAAGGCATATACTCGATTTAATCCCCTTATTCTTCGTACTTAATATTTCATATTAAACAAAACAAGAAAGATGAATTATAATGCACAGACTTGAATAAAATTGTGGAAGAATAAGAGGAATCACGTGGAACTGCTGTTTATGAAGTTTTGGGAACTAACTAATAATCTTTTTGGGGAAATATCGCTCGCTAGAGGAGAAAGCTTTTGTTTCGCTTTGTCGGCGCCCGACCGTGCTATATTACCATTTACTCAGTTATCCCAAGACATCGGCCTACGTATTCCCCATTAGACTTCTGCATGAATGTACCCAAAACTGCAAATGAATCGCTTGATATTGAAGTAGTCAAACTCTTTTTCCTGTACAGTATTATTGTGTGTAAGTGAATAGAATAATATTGCCTGTATTGACAGCGTAAAAGAAGAACCCAGGTATTTGTTCAACAATTCATTTATTTCTGTCTGCTACTTGGTGGTTCATTTTGAGTACTTCTGGCATTGCTTGTAGCTGGGACACCGGATGGTCCTTCAATCTCCTCTGCCTTGGCTGGCACTGTTGATGTGAACCGGAAAAGCACTGGTACTTCTCCAATCGACGAATTGCCATTGGCCTCTAACAGACGAATCCATGAGAGCAGGGAGTCTTTGGTAGAGGTTCCAGTGGCGCAGATGGCTAAAATGGTGCCATCATCCTGCTGATGCACGGAGCGAAGTTTTCCCACCTGATTATGCCGCCTTGGAGGAGCGCGACCAAAGAACGGAACCTCAATGTTGGACACATCATCGTCGTCCAATTGCCGTTCATCCAGCTGGGCGAGAAACTGGGTATCCGGATCGGCGCGTAAGGTGAAATAGTTAATGCGGCGATTCCTCAACCATATGTGAAAGGGTCCCTCGATATACAGTGCCTTCTGGCGGGAGTGCTCCCGCAGCAGCTTCTCCTGCTCCGCACTCATTCCGCTGACTATCCACGTGTCGTCGATGGCGTCCTTCAGGTCGCTCGTCTGAAACACAGTGACCTTCGACCGCAGATCGACTGTGCACATGCGCTCCACTGCCAGTTTGGCCATTTCCAGCGTATCGTCCGGTACTGGATCAGGAAGTGGCCATGGTGACAAGTTTTTGAACTTGGGCATCCAGTACATCATGCGCCAGTACTTTCGAAGAGGGTGTCCCTGCCGGCCGAACACATTGAGGAGCATCGCCTCCATCTCGTAGTCCGGCATCACCCCGAAATCCTCCATCTGCTCAAGGAGATCAATGATACACTGCTGCTGCTTGGGATAGTGCATGAATTCCGCTTGGAAGAGGTTGGTGGGTATAAACTTTCCCTTGGGCATCACGTTGATCAAGGCCTTATAGACCTCCAGATCCCGTTCCACTCCGAAGTCAGCCATATTTTTAAGGGCCGCATAGATGAACTCCACATGATTGCGACGGTGAACATCGCGCTCCTGAAAGATCTCCACCATGGTGAGATAGGTATTCTTCGTCCTATCCTGAGCTGCAGCGAATGGATTCTTCACAGCCGGCAGGTTTTTGGCCGGTTTTTGTGCCCGGTTTGGATTCGCATTCGGATTCTGTTTCGGATTAGCCTCATCCGTCGAGAAGCTTCTATGGCGGGTAACGGTGGCAACTGACTGGCGACCATGGCTGTGCAGCCTCAGCAAGCACTGCGCACGTCGCAGCATTTCTTATTAATAAATTAAGTTTAAACTATTTGTAAATACGATTACAAAACATTGCACAAGTCGGCAGGTTCCGTTTCGTGGAACTAGTTCGCGTTTTGCAGTACTGCTCGAAAACTGTCAGTTCTGACTAGTGCGCTTGGACTTAGCTATATTTTCTGAAAGTTTTTCTTATCCACATATTTATATAAAACTAAATGCTAATATTCTTCTCCATTTAATTGAAAAAATTATATATTTTTTTTTTATTAACTGTACTGTACCCATTAAATAAATAATAAAATAAATTTTTGCTACAGAAAAGGCTATTTTCTCTGTTATAAGGCCGCACTGACAGCGGGCATTGTTCAACACGGGCTTCTAACACAGTGTATCCTTTTGCTGCTGCTTTTTTGTTGTTATTTCACCGTCTCTGCATTATCCTTATTCGCATAGTTTTTGGTTGTTTTCTTTAATTTGATTTTGTTGATTCAAAGTTCCCTGGTTTAATTGCACGGCCGCGCACTCTCAGGAAAATGCGATTCAACAAGTGGAACTAAGCTGTGCTGAAAAAAGCTGGCAGTCAGCAGCAGCAGGCAGTATCTATAACAAAATCAAAACAATAGCAATTTTGGCACGGACTCAAGGAGCGCCGCAGACCACTTCAAGGTTATTCGAGGCAGTCATCCAGACACCGACAAGGACTGATGGGAATATATGTAGAAGCAGAGGCAGCACAACGAGACAACAATGAAAGGATAAGTCGGTTGGCACATTATATATATCTGTCGATATGTTGTGCTTCGACTCGGAGAAAATGAACTGGTACTACCACGTTCTGGCCAGGAGGCCCTACCTGGTGGTCGTCTCCATTGCCGTCTACTGCGTCGCCTGCATCATAGTAGCCCTCATCCTAAACAAGCTGCCAGACTTCAGCGATCCCACCTTGGTGAATAGAACCGACATGTTTATTTTTATGCCCCCTCTTAAGCTGTAATCATCTATTTCAGGGCTTCGAGACGCGCGGCACAAAGATAGGCAAGCGCTTGACGTCGTGGTACAATCTGCTACAGGAGACAGACCACCATGGAGTTCTCTTCTCAAATCCATCAGATCTGTGGGAGAAGCGTCGCGTGGAGCAGGGTCTCGGGGAGACCAGACAACACCCAAATCATAAGCGACAGCGGAACAGGCAAAGAAACAAAGGCAAGAACAAGCGACGGAAGGAGCAAAATCAAAGCAATTACGAACACGACCACCACGACGGCATGACCCAGAAAATTATGCAGTTCAAGAAGCGATTGAAGGCCACAAGTGCTCCGTTAGCAGGTATAGACAAGGACATATGGATGGGCGACAGCGGAGTATTCCGGGACTATGAGATTACTAACGATAGCGCCTCCTCTTCGTCTCTGGAGCCCACTCGACGTACCGAGCCGATTGAGTATGGTCACAACACCACGTCGGTGGATGAGGAAGAGCATCGTGAGCGAGTGCAGACCAAGAAAAGCACTTGGCGGCTGCTTAAACAAGCAGCCACTTTGCCCACCGATAGTTGGGTGGATGTACATCGCCGCCAGCCAATTGAGGGTTTCTTTTGCGACTCATCGCCGCGCAAGGAGTACTCCCATTTCGTAGTCCATCGAATCGGGCCCAACGCCACCGATTCGCTGTTTGACCTAAACGGCCTGCTGGCCATGTGTCAGCTGCAAGACCAGATCACGGAGGTACCCAGCTATCGGGCTTTTTGCGAGCCGGAGATGCTCACCACCGAATGCTGCCGACCATGGTCATTGCCGAACTACGCCGCCATGCTGGCCAATAAGAGTTCTTGCTTCGACCTGACCGTCGATGACGTCGCCACACTACAGGCTCTACTCACCAGCTGCTATGAGTACTTTCATGACCTGAAAATGGACAACCATTGCAACGAGATCCCGCACTGTAGGGCGCCCGAGGAATGCAAGCGTCACAACATCGTATTCAACGTGTTGAACTTTCTCACCGATTTTACTTTTATGAAATCCAACGTACGTAACTAGCATGTTTATTTCCACTTCTTTAATTTTTAACAGACACTATCCTTCATTTCAGGACTCCAACATTCACCTGAAATATGCAATGATATTTGTGCCTGTTGCGCAATCCAACCGCGTTCTGCCACTGTTCCATGAATGGGAAGAGGTGTAAGTACCGCAGTGCCAGCTTAATACTTTCGAAATTGATAACGATCAATGGGTCCCGATGGCATTATTCCGTTCTTGGCCTTTAGCAGAGCCGGCACGCAAATTTCGTCGAAATACGTTGTTACGTTGTACTTGGTAAAGAGTTTACGCATAGTGACTGAGAATTTATCTAGCGTCATGTCCTTCAAACGGTTGGGCCGATAGCAGGCCGTCCTAAGAGACTCAATTTCCTGTAAGCGATTGTAATAGCATCCATAGGTGGTAAGATAGTCGCCTTCAAATACCTTTTCTGTCATCTTCCTTTGTCTCTGACTTACTTTCGATACGTAGTCATATCGGGAGTAATCGTACATGTAGATTGACTTGCGTAAGTCCCTTAAATAGTTCGCTAGTAGGCGGTAGTCAATGGGCGGACAGACAAAGAAGAGCTTGTAGATATACTCATTACACCATTTGTTGCGTTTGACGAATTGGGCGTAGTCCTCGCGCCAATACATGGACTGAGGCCATGTCTTAGTCTTATCCTCTACTCTAGAGACTTTTAAATTGTTCGCAAAGTGACCAGTTATTAGGGAGGGATCCATTTGCGTCTGCCTTACTGGGGGATTATGAACAGAAGTGGCCATATGATCGACGTAGTCCGCTTCTGTAGTACTGATGTACTTTATTTTTGAAGGCAATATAGTATCCATGATAGTCTTATCCATTGTCTTTAACTGCTCTTCTCTGTGTTTCATTGCCTGGAATTTATCCATTTTTTTGTGTAGTATTTTTTTGTATTTTTATTTCTTTTTTTATTATGTATACGCTTTCGAGTTGTCTGTAAACATATGACTGATTTTTCAGGGGACTGAGCAACGAGTTAGTGGAAGTCATTGCCATGGACTTGGGCCTGGAGAACGAGCTGTTTAACGAGCTGTTGATGTCGGATGTCTGGCTCGTTTCCCTGGGTGGAGCTTTCGTCATGGCCAGTGTTTGGCTGTACACCGGATCGGCATTCATCACTTGTATGTCCTGCATTGCCATATGCTTTTCGCTAGGATTGGCCTACTTTTTCTATGCCATTGTGTTTGAGTTCGGGTTCTTTCCGTACATGAACCTGCTGGCTGTGGTGGTGATAATAGGCATTGGCGCTGATGATGTCTTCCTATTTTTGAAAATCTGGCAATGTGTGCTCGCCGAAAGGTTCAGCAATCGATGTACCTTGTCCTCACAATCTCAGACAGCCCTACCTACGCCTCTGGAGCACAGTGATCACACGGAATCGCTGGAGAATATTATGGCACTCACAATGCGACATGCGGCTGCTTCTATGTTCGTGACTTCTCTAACCACCGCTGGCGCCTTTTACGCCTCCTATAGCAGCTCCATAACGGCCATCAAATGTTTTGGGTGGGTTTATCCCATTCGAAAGTCTGTATAGAAACTAAACACATTTGTTCATTTCCAGGATCTTTGCAGGAACGGTTGTGGTAACGAACTATGTTCTTATGATCACCTGGCTGCCGGCTTCGGTTTCGATCATGGAACGGCTCTTTGCCAGCAGGATGTCGTGCCGCCGTCCAATCGCCCAGAAACTGATTCATGCCAGCAAGAAGTCAATTAACCGATTCTGTCAATTGTTTGAAGAGTGCATAACGCATAGTATTATAAACTATGCCTATCTGTGGTTACTAGTCTTCGGCGCTCTGGGCGCGTCCAGCGCAGTCATTGTGTTCTGGTATCCAGGACTGCAGTTGCCGGAGAAATCGCACTTTCAGCTTTTCGTTGCCCGGCATCCATTCGAGATGTATTCAAGTCTCAAGCAGCAGTTTTGGTTTGAAAAGCCACTGCAGGCGTACGAGAACTTCAAGATGCCCATGCACTTTGTTTGGGGCATCCAGGCGGTGGACGATGGCGACTACACGAATCCCAACTCCTACGGAAGCTTACACTACGACAATAATTTTAATATATCCAGCAAGACGGCGCAGCTCTGGATCCTCGACTTTTGCCAGAGTCTGCGGCAACAGCCCTTTTACCAAGAGACATTAGGCTTGTTGCTTCCAAATTGTTTTATCGAGAATCTAATCGATTTCATGAAGCGCAGGTAGGCATGCAAATCAAAAATTAATTATATTTAAAATAACTAGCAGACTTATGCGCTGCGCAGTCCGTAACAAAAACAATTTTGTCTTAAATTTATAAAGTGCACAATATAACACGTTTTCTATTTAAGATGCATTGACGACATGGACATAACTCGGAAAGATCGCTCGCCCTGCTGCGACGCCCAGTTCCCCTACGACCCGCACATCTTTGAGTATTGCCTGCCACAGAGCGTCGCCAATATGTATGACACCACATTTTTCCGACCGGGGGTCGCTGGGCCCAAGTTTGCGGACTATTCTTCACGAGCACATTCTGAGGATTACCCGGGGATAATCGGTGGAAACGAAAGTGCAGAGTACACTAACTACCTACCGTCGTCGACACCGCTGTTGGTAAAAGCCTTGGTCATCGAGTTCGAATCGAATGTTGCCTACAGCACCATCTACATCAATATTAAGCATTTTTTCGAGTCGGTTGAGACTTGGTTTCAGCAGCAGATGGCCACGGCGCCTGCGGAACTCCGGGGCGGATGGTTCAGCAGCGACCTGAAGTTCTATAACGTTCAGGACACACTGTCACACGACACCCTGATTGCCATTTGTTTGGCCATGGCTGCATCGCTTATCGTTCTGCTATGCTTCACGGTCAATATCCTAATCTCCATATACGCCGTTCTAACCGTGTCCTTGAGTATCTTCAACACAGTTGCCGTGCTCATTCTGCTGGGCTGGCAGCTCAACATCCTTGAGAGCATTGCGGTGAGCACGGCCATTGGACTGGCGGTGGACTTTAGCCTGCACTACGGCATTCATTACCGGATGTCCCCTGTCAAGGATCGATTAGCCGCCACCCAGTTCGTAATGTCTCGGATCATAGGACCCACGGTGATGGCGGCTACAACTACGGGACTGGCTGGCGGCATTATGATGGCTTCCAATATCCTGCCTTACATACAGATTGGCGTCTTTCTGGTGGTGGTCATGATCGTTAGTTGGTTTTACGCTACCTTTTTCTTGATGAGCCTTCTGAGGGTGGCCGGGCCGCAGCATGGCTTCCTGGAGCTCAGTTGGCCTTTGATTAGCAGCCACCGCAACAGTGGCGGCAGCAAGTTCTACGACCGGTAATAATAATGAGTAACTCTTTAAGAATCTGTAAATTAATTATTAATTTTAATTGAAAGCAAACCCAGCCAAGTGATCGCCAGCGAGCAGCTGCTGACCCCCACCAGCTCGGCCATTGTGGAACTGGCCAACTCGGAGACACACGAGATGGAATCCTTGAACTCAAATAGTTTGATCAAAACTATTTCGGGCACCG
This sequence comes from Drosophila nikananu, assembly GCA_008042635.1. Classification (NCBI taxonomy): domain Eukaryota; kingdom Metazoa; phylum Arthropoda; class Insecta; order Diptera; family Drosophilidae; genus Drosophila; species Drosophila nikananu. The sequence continues at coordinate 6,102 of VNJV01001019.1, read as the reverse complement.
AAGGCCCCCATGCTCTCTCCTCGCTGCCAAGGGACTACGAGCACTCATTCCAGACCCTGGGCGGCAGCGGCGGGTGCAAATATCAAACGTATCCGTCTACATCAAAGTGAGTTAGTTACTATTGCCGCCCATCGGGCGATGCCAGTTGTGTTGCCAGTGCATTTTTATATACAGGGTATGGAGGCTCACCTGAAGCCTGTCGACCCCCATGATATATATTTATATATATATATTTGTATACAAATGACACGTGTGTCCGCATATAAATAGTGTTAAGGACATTGTGTGTATGTACTTGGTAGTCCTAAGCAAAAAACGAAAACATAACGTATAAACTTCTCCTTAGTGTGCTATTTTCAAAAGACTTTAGACGGCTGCGCAATATGCTTTTACTATTTGGTTATTGCCCGCTCAATGCTCGCTCCGGCAAAGTGAATACAATTTGTAAACTGAAGCAATTAGCGGAGGTACTTTTGGTGACTGTACGATGACGGTATTATTAGTTTTTAGCCAAAAGACAACGTTTCAACGCTGGTTACGTACTCAAAACTGTAATCAAAACTATATTTATACTCTGGTTTTTATTAGGTGTTAAGTTGGACAGCATTCTTGCCGCCAGCAACAGATGTAGTTACTTTATATGCTAGTTTTATACGATCGGAGTTATATATGCATACAGATGTTGTGTTTACTGATGCAAATGCATGTGTTGTATATCCTAGTTGTATGCGTTTAAAACACACAAAAGCCAACAAACATACACGCACTCACGTTTGTAATAACCATGTAACTGTGATACAGAAGGTGAGAAACTTAAGAATTCGGTGTTTATACAGACAAACTGTTATACATACCCGAAAAACCATGACGTATTGTAATTAACTACATATAAAAGGCCCTGTACTTCCTATATTAAAGATATGTATGTGTTTAAGTGATTTAATAAATGTTACTTGTAAAACCACTTCATGTATATTACTGTGGACATCATAAGAACTGTAAGCAATATACATATATTATGTGTATTATAAGACCCCAATAGCCAGAAGGCCAGAGATGAATTTAAATTTCTAAAGGTAAAAGAGAATACCTTTGCGTGGTTCCTTGGCATAATTGACTGCAAAGGTTTCCGAGCTTCAGCTTGCTCGCTGAACCATTAGTGAAACATAAAAGTAATATAAAACTATTTATTTATTTGCACTCAGTTAACCACATGCTCGGTTTATTTGTCTTACATGAAGGCGGGCTTTTGTGTATCCAATACGCCGATCGACAAATTCCATTCGTTTGTGACCCGTGATTGTGCAGATTCCTCCTGTGTGAGTTCCTGAAACGTCCAATTCCTTTTACACATGCTTCAATTAGAACGATTCTCCTATGGGTTTGATAGTCAGCTCATGGATCTGGACATTTGGAGGCGTCTGGATGCAGTACGAGACAGCATCGGCAACGTCTTCAGCCCTTAGCATGGGGAAGTTCGGCATAACTTCCTTAATTCTTTCGTCAATAATCTCGGTGTCGACTGCTCCAGGACTAATGCTCTAAGGATTTAAAGTAATTTATGGAATGTTTAGTGACCAATGTTATGATTAAAAAAAAGGAGCTGTTTTTACGCAATATAAAACAGCTTACTCTTTGTTTATTAATGCAAATATAAAATAAAAACAATCATGATAATTATATTACTTTTACGATTGCTCTAAAAGTTCATCTGCAAACTTACTGTGATCTTGGTCTGAGTCTTCTTCAGCTGGAACTCCTGTCGCAGGACCTCCGTCAAAGCAGTAACAGCGAACTTCGAGGGGGCGTACATCTTGAAAGTAAATCCCGGCATTGTGGGGATTTTGTGGCCCACCACACTGTTAATGACCACCACATGGCCGTCGGTGACATTACGGTTCTGCTGCGACCGGAAGGCCTCACGGGCACACCACACGAATCCCAAGACATTGGTGTCCAGGACGGCACGCATATCAGCAGCATTGTCGGCATCGGTAATCCCGGAAGACGTGGTAATGCCTGCGTTATTCACCAAAACATCTGCTCCTCCAAGGGTTTCATCCACCCAGGCGAAGGCGTCGACCACTTGCTTCTCCACGCTGATGTCACACTTACGGCCATGGAAGCGCGCTTGTTGATCCCCCGGCAGAGATTCCTTCAGCTCTTTCAAACGCTCCTCGCGACGAGCGAGCCCAACCACGATCAGGCCCTTGGCCACCAGATCCTTGCAGCAAGCCGCTCCGATCCCAGAGCTGGCACCCGTAACAACAGCAACACGATTCGTCCAGCGATCCATTTTTTTGGTATTATGATTAGAAATCTTTCCCGAACGACCTTTCAACTGAATATTTTCACTTTAACTGAGCTCCCTGCCCCATACGGCTCTTTGTTTTATAGGCTAAGGTAGCTTTTTCCCGAAAGCTTTTGCTCAATGATTTTATAAATTTAAGAGAGTCCGGCTATCAAATCATTGTTTTAACTGCTCGATCATGTTTATATGTGTTCCTATCGATTCTACTTGTCACCATGCGGAGAAAAGAATAACCGCGATACCCAGAAGCTTCGAGTAGGTTAATCTGAATACAAGCTACTATTTATATTTTCCTATAAATGGAAGCCATTTATATATTTATATTTAAATTTGTAAAAAAAATACACTACTTGATTCCTTACACTATTTTATAACTTCAAATTAATTAGATTATTGGCCAACCTCATTATAATATGCAATTTCACAATATTGCAATCTTATCTTTTAGTGCTTTGTCACTTTATCAGTAAATAACATTTATATTTTATGTATATAACTGTTCAAATACAAATCGGCTAACTATATAGATACTATATATGGGATATATAGGACAGCTAGGGTATACAAATGTTTGCTTGCTGGTTTAAGTTTGCATTTTGTTTTTATATTATCTCTGGCAATTGTTTTGTTTACCTAAGTAAAGAGAAAGAGCGAGCTTTTTTTATTGCTTATCAAAACTGGCTGGTCATGCTGATGTTATTTTATATGATACTAAATCTCTTATTTAGAAATGAGTGGAGAATACACAACAAGAAACTCATCTGTTCAGTATGTATATATTTAAATGAAAATGTTTTGTTAGATGATAGCGCTGAGCTGGGAGATAGAATAAAAGGAAAATAAATGTATTTTGATAATGAATGATAAGTTGTGCATTGGCTTGTAAACTACTGTTCGGTTGGGTTATATATTACATATGGGCAATTCCATGATGTCGCACAGGACATTTTTACGCTTTTAAAGTAAAAAAAAGATACAATTAAAGCAATTAAAATTTGTCAAGTATGTTTAAATTATTACTCTTCCATAGCTCTATTATTGGTGAAAAAGTTAGGTTCGTTCTACTTTTCATTTTCAAGATACATAATTGCAAAAAACTATAGAAATACGCAAAAATGCAAAATTTACATGTATGCACCATTTTACCGCCCAATAACTTAAAAAGTGTTTAAAAAAATGAGGTTTTTTTTAATTATTTAAATTTGGACAATTTTCTTTGGAAATATATCAAAACCAAGAGCTTCCAACCACTTTTATTTTTTTGATCGTGGTAGACCTTCGCGTGGAATTGCCCATTCATATGTAAACTGAAATCAGAGGGCACAATAGACCCTAGTAGTCTCAGTGCACCTCCTTAAATATTATTAAACTGAAATCAAAACTATATTTATACTCTGGTTTTTATTAGGAGTTAAGTTTGACAGCATTCTTGGCGCCAGCAACAGATGTAGTTAAAAACCTTATATGCTAGTTGTATATCCAAGTTTGATGCGTTTAAAACACACAAAAACCAACAAACATACACGCATTCACGTTTGTAATAACCATGTAACTGTGATACAGAAGGTGAGAAACTTAAGAATTCGGTGTTTATACAGACAAACTGTTATACATATGTACATACCCCGAAAAACCATGACGTATTGTAATTAACTACAACAAAGGCCCTGTACTGTTTAAGTGATTTAATAAATGTTACTTGTAAAACCACTTCATGTATATTACTGTGGATTATAATACCCCAATAGCCAGAAGGCCAGAGATGAATTTAAATTTCTGAAGGTAAAAAAGAAAACCTTTGCGTAATGGTTCCCTGGCATAATTGGACTGCAAAGGTTTCCGAGCTTCAGCGTGCAACACGAAAGTGATATTAAACAATTTATTTATTTTCTCTCAGTTAACCACATGCTCGGTTTATTTGTCTTATATTAAGCTTTTCGATCGACAAATTCCATTCGTTTGTGACACGCAGATTTCTTTTGTGGGAGTTCCTGAAACGTACAATTCCTTCTACACATGCTTAGATTAGAACGATTCGCCTATGGGTTTGATAGTCAGCTCATGGATCTGGACATTTGGAGGCGTCTGGATGCAGTAAGACACAGCATCGGCTACGTTTTCAGCCTTTAGCATGGGGAAGTCCGGCATAGCTTCCTTAACTTTTTTGTCCATGAGCTCGGTGTCGGTTGCTCCAGGACTAATGCTCTAAGGATTTAAAGTGAATTATAGATTGATTAGTGACCCGTTATCAGCTTTTATGTTATGTTAGTTTTTTAAATCATATATTAATGATTAGAAGAACAGCCTCCTATGATTATCTTTGTTTATTAATGCAAATATAAAAAAACAATCATAATAATTATATTACTTTTACGATTGATCTAAAAGTTCATCTGCAAACTTACTGTGATCTTGGTCTGAGTCTTCTTCAGCTGGAACTCCTGTCGCAGGACCTCCGTCAAAGCGGTAACAGTGTACTTCGAGGGGGCGTACATGGTGAAATTAACTCCCGGCATTGTGGGGACTTTGTGGCCCATCACACTGTTGATGACCACCACATGGCCGTCGGTGACATTGCGCTTCTGCTGCGATCGGAAGGCCTCACGGGCACACCACACGAATCCCAAGACATTGGTGTCCAGGACGGCACGCATATCAGCAGCATTGTCGGCATCGGTAATCCCGGTAGGCGTGCTAATGCCTGCGTTATTCACCAAAACATCTGCTCCTCCAAGGGTTTCATCCACCCAGGCGAAGGCGTCGACCACTTGCTTCTCCACGCTGACGTCACACTTATGGCCATGGAAGCGCGCTTGCTGATCCGCCGGCAGAGATTCCTTCAGCTGCTTCAAACGCTCCTCGCGACGAGCGAGTCCAACCACGATCAAGCCCTTGGCCACCAGATCCTTGCAGCAAGCCGCTCCGATCCCAGAGCTGGCACCCGTAACAACAGCAACACGATTCGTCCAGCGATCCATTTTTTTGATATTGTGATTAGGTATTTTTCCCGGACGACCTTTCAACTGAATATTTTCACTTTATTATTATTACAATGGCCTTATTGCACTGTTTTCCCTTTAACTGAGCTCCTTGTCCCATACGGGTGTGGTTTTATAGGCTAAAGTAGCTTTTTTTTCCGAAAGCTTTTGCTTAAGGATTTTATAAATTTAAGAGAGTCCGGCTATCATATCACTGCTTTACCTGCTCAATCATGTTTATATATGTCAATTCTAATTGTCACCATGCGGAGAGAAGAATAACCGCGATACCCAGAAGCTTCGAGAAGGTTAATATGAAATAGAGGTCTGCACGGGTTCGCTCAAAAGTTTCGGTTATTTGAGTACAACATTCGGCGTGCCAAAACGGTTTCAACTGAGTGAGTTGCGCATTGGTGAGCGTGGTATTCGTTGATGCGAATTGAGTGAAATTTAAACCGAAGCGTAATGGATAGAATGAGTGAATGCAGAGTAAATGTTTCTAGTACTCGGATAAAATTTTGTCATTTTCGTCATTCATTGTTTGCGAGTGATAAATTTAGTGATAAGAATGCGGAGCTTGGACGAAAGCTCAATTACTTTAGTAAATCGCGTATGTACATACATAATATATGTGTAAATAGAATAAAACATTAATAATTAAATTAATAATTAAATCAAATTAAATTAATTAAATAATTAATTAAATAATTAACAAGAAAGGAAGCTAACTTCGGCATGCCGAAGTTTAAATACCCTTGCAGTAAGTAAGAAGAAGAAGAAAAACCTTCAGACTTTTTCGTTTTCTCGGGTACT
>VNJV01001015.1:0-12907 GCA_008042635.1 Drosophila nikananu | reverse complement strand
CAGGATTTCAAAACCCCCTAAACTTTCCCCCTAAAAATTCTTCCCCCCTAAAATTCCCCCTAGGACGCCAAAAACCCCTAAATCTAGGGGAAAAACCCAAGATCTGGGAACACTGCTTAGAGCTGGGATGCGATTCGATGCTTATTCGATCTAATCGATTTTTTTATTTTGTGTGAAACCTCGATTATTATGAGAATCGTTTTTTTTTTTTAATTTGCGAATTTGTCGAAGAACATGCCTTTTTTAACAGCGCGCCACGAAATATCTGTGCGTTCCAGCTAGCTTGACAGAAAGTGAACGTCTATTTAGCGCAGCGAATATTTATAATAGAAGAGCTTCTCTAAGCCTAAGAATGTGAACAAATTGGTTTTTTGCCAAAGAAAATTCTTGGAACTCCCAGTGAAAGAACTGATCTCCCCAGGTTGTTTGACTAATAGTTAACTATTACTGAATTTTGTTACTAAATAACGTTTTTTTTTTCATCAAAAAAATATTTGTTAGATTAAATCGATCTGTTTTAGAAAATCGGTCAAAAAAAATCTATTCACGAAATTGAGAATCGTTCCCAGCTTTATTTTCACTTCTTATTAGAGGTGCAGAAACATCGATGAAAACATCGATGCATCGATGTTTTTCAAATTTTCTAAAACATCGATGGTTTTTTTTGACCATCGATGTTTCTGTGTGGTCACTATCAACAGAACAAGCAAAGGAGAGGTACGTAAATGAGCAGATATTTTTTGTATCAGAGGAGCTGGAAATCTTAGAGGAAATTTCAACATTACTGCTCCTTTCGACAAAGCAACTAAAAAGATTTCGGGTGCGAAGTAAGCCACGATAACTTTACTTTTCCCAATGATTTGCGAAATGAAAAATACGTTTAAAACTCCAGAAGTTATATTAGCCTTTGATGCCATTGATGGCCGATTTACGGAACGCTTCGCCCAATAAGAAACCCGTACCGCAGCATATCGAAACATCTATCGTGCCTGAACAGTGCGAGTCGTTACACTATTGGAAGGTAAGTTTCAAAATTGTTTTCTGATTGTTTGTAATCAATTAATTATACTTTCAGGAGTGTTCGATCAGTATGGCCCGCTTTAGGGAAATGGCCAAAAAATTTTATGTGTGCCTGCCACTAGCTGCGAGTCTGAAAATGCGTTCAGCAAAGCTGGGCAAATCCGAAATAGTCGACAAACTTATGATTAGTATAATTTTCTTAATAATGTTTAAGTTCATTTATTAGTTTTTTAAGTTCACCAATGAATAAATATTTGTTTTTTAATTTTTAATACAACAAGAACAGTGAATTTAAAAAATATTTTTTTGAATTTTTGGGGTTTCTTATTTGGGGAAAAACATCGAAAACATCGATGTCTCCAAACATCGATGTTTCTGCACCTCTACTTCTTATAAATGCTTTTTCATTCGGAAATCTCACCTAGAGGTTTCGATGGCACTATCAAGGTATCGAATTTGTACCTTTCTGATCCAAGATCGATAGCTTATTGTCGCTATCGATGGTTCTGGGATTGCGCCTTCAAAATCGCCAAACAATATTCCAAATTATCCATCAACAAATATTGAAGAAGTGCTTAATTTTCTTTATTTCAGCATAATGTACCCAAATGTGTAGGCAAACAATTCTGACACACTTCTATTTTTGCCAAGAGATACAGGGATAGAATAATATTTTTGCTAATTTCTTATGTTGTTGGCTTTTGAGTTCCTTTTATTGTTATCTTATGCCTTGTATTTAAAGCTGAAAAGATAAAATAATTTGGTCCCTAAATAGTTTTAGTTGTAGTTATATGAAGGTATGAAATATATATAATATGAAAAATGCGATTGAAATTGTTTATATTTTTAATTTGATCAAGAAAACGATGCCCAACAACTTGCCGATCGATTAATTTCCTTAAAATGTCATAAAAGACGAAAGCTGCTCGGTACAAGACTAACAGCACGGTTTAAACAGCTTTTCCTATCTCAAATAATATAATCCCATTGCAATATTTGAGCTAAAAGTAAATTTAAAATGAATTAGGCAAGTCTTAGTTTTTAAAATTATTTATTTTTTTTAATAACACTCGTTTTTAAGTTTTGCACTGCCAAGCCAGCAAAGACAGCTTGATATGAAACTTCCTGGCGTTGCCACTTTGATAAAAGCTGTATTTAACCCTTTCCCGGGTTTTAAAATTTAAAAATACTTAATTTGCAGCCGATTTTAGGGTTTTCCAGTTAAATGCCATTTTAATATCATTATAGGAATTCTTTAAGCGAGCCAGGAGCTTCAGGGCCTTACTATATTCACTTCTTTCTTTAATCTAGTTGACCCACGAAGGGGAGTTTAGGCTTAAACCCAAGCCGGGCAAGCACAGGAAGTCGTATTAGGTGATACTTACTAAATAGTTACTTTCCACATGTAAATAAAATAAATGTTATTTCACAATACCTTTATTACAACACATACCATACAATTTAAACCCCTATCATTTTTAAAAATTTTTTTTTAATGTTTCAAGCGGAACTCCAAAATTATCCGAACATGGAATCCATAATGGTGTTCTGACGCTGGCGACGATTGGATTCGTCCTGTTTGTACCTGCGCAGTTCCTCGTACACCTCATCATCCGTTTCCAATTCAAATCGACACAAAGGGCACGAATTAGTCTGGAAATTTTAGAAATAAATAAATAAAGAATTTCATAAACATAATACATATAAAACGTAAAATTCTAAGCAAATTATATTATAAATTGTATCCAATCCCTTGGCTTTTATTCTTTTCCCTAGACTTACTTTTTTTAGCCAGAGCAGGATGCACTCCTCATGGAACTCGTGCTTGCATGGCAAAATCTTGTACTTCTCGTCTGCCGTGGCAGGTTCCTTGCACACAGAGCACTCCAGTTCACCACCCTCCTCCGACTCCAGAATCACGTGGACTGGGAGTTCTGCAATAGCTCGTCTTGATGCCTCCGGCACCTCGATTTCCACGTCGATGCCATGCATGATGGCTAGGACCTGAAGACGCTTATAGTTTCGGTCAAAGTCATTGGCACCCTCGGGTCCGGTGGGTTGGTGTCCCAGTTCCTCGAAATAGTCCGACATGGTGACTGCTGCAAATGTCGTGGCATAAATAAAGAACTTGATAACTTTTTGACATTAATATCTCATGATTCTAGATGTCTTTGCAAGAATCTTGGTGTAAAATTGTCTTCCTGAAATAGTTTATAACTCTAACCAAGCCTGCGCGCTAGGGGTGTACCAATGCGAGCAGTTTTTTGCTAAGCTTTTGCTGTAAAATATAATAATATAGTTCGATTTCAGTAACACATCAGTTCTTTTAGGAGCCAAACGTGATTTTTATTTCAAATTCGAGTTTCTCGTATACAATTGATAACAAATCAATCTGAGCTAAGGACTCCATAAGAATACAATAAACTTTATAGATTCAGTGTTATGGCTATGTATCTAGAGGTCTTTTTTTTGCATTTAAAACGTTTGCAAGTAGTGTTTCTTCCTTTTTCATTTTCTAAGGCTAGAAATACTAGGTCTAGTTGCAGTTAAAAAGTCTAAAATTACAGGCATATACTGGCTTTCTCGTATAAGTGAGCTTAGTTACAGGCGAATAGTCCACACAGCTGGGCTTGTCACTGTTCTACTCAGGAGGAGCTTACGATACCCATTAATAATAATGTTTTAGAGCTTCCAAGCTATGAGGATAATTTCTTCATTACATTCTAGAGTGCATGTTGAGCTTCATAAAGATGAAAAGTTGCAGAAAATAGTTTTTCAGTGTTATAATTATTAATGGTTGAAAGCCCCAAAACACCTTTAAACTATTTTACTTATTAATTATTAAATCAATAAAGCAATCAATTTTATAAGTAATTTAAAAAAGACTTTCGTAAAACAATTTTAATAAATAGTAATTTACTCATGATTAGTATTTTCCACTTTAAAAAAATGATTTCCCCAAACAATTGCCATTTCCAACATAAAGAGGAGCCAATAAAAACACAAAATGGTATTTCCTTTTTCGTTTCTTTTTTTTTGCAGTGTTCCTTCTTTACTAATATGCTTTTAAATAATATTCATAGTTTTTAAAGTAATTGATTTACGATTTACTCCAAGGCAGTTTTTACAGAGCTTGAAGTATAATTTCTACTTTCTTTTTTCTCTGCCCTCACATACAAAGATATTTATAGAGCAGAAAGGTAAAATATATAAAGGTAAAATATATAAAATAATAAGAGTAAAACAAAAACAAGACTTAGGCGCTAGGCTTTACAAATTAGTAGTTTACGATTGCTAGAGAATAAATTAAAGGCGCCTGGCGGGGATACATAGGTGCGATTGGTAGTAAATGATGTATTTTATAGAGGCAGGACTACATCAGGATCTATCTACTGATTTCTTTATATGGATAAATATGTATTTTGGGTGTATATGTACAGGAGCTACTTAAAGACAAACGAAAACGAATAAGTACACGATTCTTGTAATTACTTTAGCTACTTTAGTGGGGGCGAGGAGGAGGAGGAGGGGCGGTTGGGCACATGTACTTAATTAAGGTAAGGCAATATATTTATAAGAAGCCGAGGTCGATTTTCAATGGTTGAAACATATTATTAGGAACAGAAAGTAGTCGATTTTATCGCTATACAAATTAAAACAAAAGGTTGGGCTTTCTTTTAGCATTAAAAATCTTTTGCTTTTAAAACTCATTTCATTTAAATAATATTTGTGGTAAGAAACAAAATTCAAATTATTTTCCCAATCATTCTAATTTAATTAGAAATATGGCTGACATGTTAAAAGAGGAAGGTAAGTATATATCTGAGATATATAATAGCCAAGATTAAACCAAAAGTTTTCTTTCCGCTCCTAACCCAAGTCTTTTTCAACCGGAAATCGACACATCCTATAAAACCCATTTCATATACACATGTGTTTATCGAGTTTTCTCTATATATAGTAATAAACGATCGGGGCTCGCGTTAAGATCTATCACTAGCATTTACAGTTAGTTTTAGAGTCTAGTGCTAAAAGCAGCAGCAGTAGGGAGAATTCAGATCCCGCCGAACCCTCCTGGCCTGGCCTTACGTATCATCATCAGACTGGCTTGTTTGCTATCTTTGTTTGTTTTTCTTCTATCAGAGATGGTGCAGTGTGAAGGTTTGTGGGGGGTTGCTGTTGTGATGGATTGGGGTTGGCCTTTATCCGCGATCCTTGGCTCCATTAACCACGGCTAATATTTAATCACTATTAGTCCGTGATGGAGATTTGCGCATAGCCCACCAATGAACGTTCGTCGGGCACTTCGCCCGGCTGCACGCCGGAACTTAGTTGGAAAGTAATCGTTTTCATCGTGGCACTGGCGGCTATCAGTTGATCCAGATGCTGGGCCATTGGATGGGTATCCAATGCATCCACTAAGCCGGCGTCTACCAGCTCAGTGGCTATACCTTCGGCAGTGTCCTTGCCCACCACAAACTCGAACCGAATGTCGTGGAGCTCGCGTCGCAAGTTGCGCATGCGCAGGACAAGATTGACGGGTGGCGCCTCGCCGGCCGACTCGCTGGGCATTGGTAATTGGGCCAGGCCAGCTGTCACCTCTTGGGTGGCTGGGGCAGCAGCAGCAACGCCTCCCGGGGCACCTGGTGTCATTGTGGCGGAGGAAACGCTGTGCGTTATCTCTGGCGACGGTTCTTCTCTATCGCTGTCCGAGGAATCAGCTCTCTCCAGCCGATTGATGGGCCTGTCCTCCGAGTCAGAGTCCGAAGACGGATGTTTCCTGCCTCCACCCGAGCCCGAACCGGAGCCAGCGGAGCCACCGTTATCCTCCTCTTCGCTGGACCAAACCCATTCGCCAGTCACAGTGCGATGGAGGCGACCCGAGGCACCGGGCTGCCTTTTCGCCGCCTTGTGCACCCTGGTCTCCATGCTGGGTCCGGACTGCAGCAGGGTCTGGGTGAGATACTTGCGATCCTTGGCCTTCTTGAAGAAGGCATGCTTCAGCAGTTCACTGGCCGTTGGCCTTTTCGATGGCTCCTTCTGCAAACACTCGACGATCATCTTGCGGAATGTCTTGCCATAGGCCTTATACTGGTCCTTGTCGTCCGCACCTGTGTCGAGAGTGGGCGGGTCGTTTTGCAGGGTCAGCATTAGCACCTTCATTGGCGGATATTTGTGGTAGGGTGCCGTTCCGGTGGCCATTTCAATAGCCGTGATTCCAAAGGACCAAATGTCCGCCTTGAAGTCATAGCCATGATCCTGCTCCATCACCTCGGGCGCCATCCAACAGGGTGTGCCCACAAAGGTGTGACGCACCTTTTGCCTGGACAGATCCCGGCCAGTGGCCAACCAAGCGCTCACACCGAAATCAGCGATTTGAATGGTGCCATCATCGCCAATCAGGATATTTCCGGCTTTTATGTCCCGATGGATTTGCCCGTTCGAGTGGAAGTATTCCAGACCCTTGAGCACCTCCTTGAGAACCGTGGCAATGGTGGCTTCATCGAAGACCCCCTGTTTGCAATTGGACGTTCGCATTTTGTGCTTGATGATGTCCAATAGGGAGCCACCTTCGAGGAGTCTCAGAACCAGCCAGAGTTCCTCCCTCACCACAAACGAGGTGTGATAGGTCACCACATTCTCGTGATTGCACGAGGACATTGCCTGGATCTCCTTGAGCAGCTCGTCCATCGACGTGTTCCATTTCTCCAGGTTGATGCGCTTGATGGCGCACTTCTCGTTACGCGGAATACAATAGGCGCCATGGACAACGGCTGTGGCTCCTACGCCAATCACATCTCTCAGCTCGTAATCATCTTTGGAGTTGGGCCACGGCTGTTTCTCGGGCACGGCGGCAGCTCCGGGCAAGGTAGCTGCTCCGGCCACATTATTGCTGGAGAGATTGGCAGGTATGGAGGTCATGCTCTTGCTTCCAGTTCCGTTTCCAGTGGTGGTGGTGTTGGTGGTGTGTGGCGGCGGGGTACCTGGTCGTCGTCGGTTATTGATCGCCGGCTGACTCTGCGATCTCTGGGTATTCCGCGGTCTGGGTTGCTTGGATATGGGCGGTGTTATTCTTTGGGGTTCCTCCTTCTTTATCGGATGAAACTCCTCGTCCTGCTGTCGGTAAACGGATGGATATCCCTCGATCTGTGTTTGTTGCTCCTGCTCCTTTTGTTGGACCTTATAGGTGCCAGAGTTGGAACTTTCTCGTGGTTCTGATGCCTTTTTGCTTTTTGGGTTCTGCTGGTGATCTTCCTTCTTGGCAAAGCAACCAAAGATCCCTGTTGTATCTTTAGGATCTCTTTCGTTCGATTCTTTGCTTTGGCTGTTGCCCTTGTTGTTGTTGTTGGAGATGTGTGTCACCTCTGCAAGTGGAGAAAAATCAGAATATGGATATAAAGTAGGGGCCTTTCCTTGAATAATCTTTAACACAAAAAGCAACTGAACTACGGGGATATGAGAAAATCGGATTCGGAGCTTAGGTGAAAGAGGAAAAATCTAGTCTTGTGGAAAATCAAGGAAAATGGAGGAAACCAAGTGGAATCGTGTTGAAGTTGCATAAGAAAGCCAGGGCCAGAGTCTAATGTTAAATTGCGAAACAGCAAGGAGTTAGAATTGCCTGGAAATAATGATTAATTACTATAGGTAAATGGAGTATTTAATTAGTATTTGTTAGTCAGGATCTTAAGTCATATGACGACCAAATAGTGTTTTGTTATTGTAAGCGATGAGCTTTATCCCGTATTTCAATCTGTTTAAATTAAAACTTAATATTTATGAAACTTCAATCGATTTTGTTATGATAAATCCTCAAATCTCCAATTTCATTACAAACAAAATCCTTATCTAGGCAGAAAGTGCTTACGAGTATATAAAACCCAAAAACAGATTCCCATTTTGTGGGGGAATTACACCCACACGTTTTGGCATAAAAAACAAACAAACAGTTTAACGCTCGACACATGTCGAGTACTGAGAATTCATTGATTTCCCCTCCATATCCTCCCCGCACAGCCACCCTCATTATGCTAAATTTTTCCACGTTTTACTGATAAGCTTTTTGTTCTATGAATAAAATCGGCTTCTAGCTTGGTGCACAACGTTTGAGACCGCCACTGTATAGAGATCGTTCCACTATTTCTACCTCCCCTGTAGGTGTGCCTCTTTCACTCTCTTATTCTCTCTTTGCATTGATCTCTAGCTCTCTTGGCTCCATGCAGCATAAAAAAAGTTCAATCGCATGGAATGAATGGCAGAAAGAGAGAGGGCGGAGTGTGCGAGCGGGACCAATGACCGCATTGTGCTATTTATAGAAACAAAAAATAACAACAAAAAACATCAAGAAAAGATAATGTGTGGAAATTGTAATTAAGTTTTCAGCTAAAATGTATGCGTTTACTTCGTCTTTCTTTTTGTTTTAATGTAATCAAAAGAGCGATAAGCTTGCAGGTCGATAACTGAGACAGGAGCGATAAAGACATTCGCTTCCAGTTATCGGCGTGTCATGTGCCGCCTAATTAAAACTCACCAACTTTAACCAACTAACTTTTTAAGCTAACAACAACGACATGGCGAATTTCACAATTTAACACTTAGACAAAATAAAAATGGAGAGAAATAAAAAACTCAATCTTTACAAAACGAGACAGAAAAAAGCTTTAAAAAAAACCTCTTGGCAACACAAAATAGAAGACAGAAAGCTAAATAAAGGAATCGAAAACGAAGCTAAATAGAAGACATTTAAATATAAATATTTAAATATCAATTTTAAATTAAAATCAAAAAGTTTGAGTAAATAATAAAATTATATGAACGTAAAAAGTTAAGGAAAACTAAAACAATTGCAACTGAATAAATACAATTTTCAAGGGTAGGAAATGTGTAAAATAAAACAATAAAAAACTGCTCCGGTAAATTACTAAATTAAAATAAGAATTTTAATAATAAAAAAAAAATAATCTTTAAAACAAGTGCTCAACGGGTTCTTTAATACTTTTTGCGTCAAGATTTCCCAATAAATCGATACCATAAGAGAAGGGGACGATAGAGCGAAAGAGAACTAGCGGGAGAGTCACACGATCATGTGCAACTGATAAGAATTGTCACACGACTTCGTTTCATCACACTCACACGCACTCACACTCACTATTGATTCAATAAATTTTCATTTGTGCTTTATTGATTTCACGCCAAAAGAAATCAAAACAATTTACGCAAAAATATGAAGAATTATTAATTACACTTTCTTGTTGTGGTTCCAGCCTTTCTTCCTCTTTATTCTTCTCTGCTACTCCACGCACGCGCGCCTTTTTCTTTACTTCTTTTTCTGTTTCTTATTTTTCTTTTCGTTCAGTTCGCGATCTTTCGTCTGCGAATCGTTCGGTTCAAAAGCCGCGCAACAAATGAGAATGAGCGCACAAAACGCAGAACAACAACCGCAAAACCAAAAGCCAAGGCAGAGCAGTCCAGTGTTGTCAGTCTAGCTTCTTTCAGGTTATATCTAATAGTAGAGAAAGTATGTTCCAACAAAAAGCCTAATGTGTATAAATATTCCATTTGGCCCAAAAATAGAAAATTAAGTGAGTGAAGCATATGCTGCTGCAATTTAAAAAAAAATTTGACCAATTTCTTGTCTTCATCTTGTCTTCAAAATTTGTAATCATTTTTTTATTTTCTCATATGAACATGGATATACATACATACATTTTGTTGAAAAAAGACGTCATGTACTTATTAACAACCGATAATACATTTAATTTATTTACCATTCTTAAATTTTTGTTTTGTTATTTTTCAGCTTTTATTTGTTCTGATTTAGCTTTTTTGAGGCGGTTAACACTGGCGCAGTCGACGCGACGCGTAACAAGTGCGCCAACGGCTGACGGCAAATAACAAAAAAAGAAACATAAAGAGTGAAGAACGCAGAAACAGAAAGCAAGAACAACATCGAGCATTTGCTAGAAAAATACAAAAATAAATGTATTGAGCAAATATCAACAACAAAAACGTGTCGGAGGGGGGTGTTGGGTCGAATTGGAGGTGAGGCGCCGCATGAAGAAACCGAGAACAAGAGAGAGAGGTAGTAAGAGAAGTGAAGGAGAGAGCACCAGCAAGAGCGGGTTAAGCTGCCGCACAGTGGCAATTTCAAGCTTTTGAGCAGCAAATTATACTCGTTCCGCTAATTGTAAGAATATTTAGACTGCGATTTGTTTATTTAAATTGTTTTTAATATTATTATTATTACTACTAACAACAATTTCAGGTTTTAAAAGAGAAATACCGAAAGATCTATTTTGTACATTATAATTATAGTTCAGAAGTAGTTGTATATCTTCATTTATATATATAATCATTAAAAATTAAAAAAATTAAATTAAAATTACATTTCAAAACTTGAACTTTCTTTTCCATAACCAATTTCACCATTTGTATGGTTTTATTTGTTGTTTGCCTCCAAGTATTGCGCCGTCCTGTGCACTCGGATTTTATCAGCTCTGACGTGCACGATAAGTTAAAAACGTTTCCAGCGGCAATAATAACAACAACAAACGAAAACAATTAGCAACAATAAAGACCCAAAGTCCCAAAAAAGTAGAGCATAGATACAACTGAACTGACGTATGTATTTTCCATACCGCACCCAGATACACAATGTGAATCCATTATCTCTCACTCTTTCTCCGCTTTTCTCATATTTCTACTTGGCTATCTCCGGGGGTTAGATAACTGTGTCAACATAATGGAAAGGGGGTCAATTTGTGGGGGGAGCCCAAACAATAAAAAGTGCCGACAGTCATCATGGAAAATTCGTAATTGCAGCAAGTTGCTTCAGTCTAAATATATGAAAATCTATACGCAGATACGTAGAATCAAGTAAGTCTAAGGAGATATTAGACGAAAAATTCCAAAAATAATTCATATGTACATATATCTGCAGTTATCGTGGAAAGTCATAAATAAAATACAGAATCTTATATTGGCAACATGTGTACCACACAGAATTAATGGGATTATAAAGTGTACACCCGTAAGATAAAAAAGAAAGGTATAGGAATTTTGTGAACTGTATCTGAAACTATTCCGAAATCAGATAAAAAGGCACAAAAGCCTAGGTTGCTCGAGTAACCCCTTAAAACGTTCAAAATACCGCAGCTATATGGAAATATATGGCTGGCCAACCTATAGATACAAAAGTATCTGAGTATCTATAGAGAGATTAGGGGATCGGTGGTAGTCTGCATTGGGCATAGCGTTAAATTCTGTTCTGCTGTGCATAAAAATGCGCAATCGTCGGACCGATGACTTATAAAAATAAGAATTGGCACACACACAATACTGATTTTGCGTGGTTTGTTTTATTTTTAGAATGTCTCCGTCTGTCTCGTCCGCTATTTGCATATAATTTCCAATGCAGTTCGGTGGCCATGGCAAAAAAGTGGGTGGACTTGGGGGGGATTTGGCGGCTGGTGCGTGAAAACCAAGTGATTTAAAAAATTGGGAGAGGTTGAGGCTTTCTTTATTATTTGATGTACATTTTTATACACATAAGTTGTTGAAGAAATATTTAACATTCTTTAAAATTTATAATAAATATTATACCTTGAATTTACCAAAGCAAGTAATTGAACAACTTAAACTTCGAATATAATAAACTACCTGTAGTTCCAATATCTAGTCTTATCATACAAACAATAACAATTTAGCAAGTCTATAAAAAGCGTATGAACTGCCTAATTACCTGACACCTTGCTCACAAAGTCAGGTAGACGAATATACATAAATATTTCATCCGAATGCGTTCGCGGTTAACACAATTTTCGTGTATTGCACTCAGCGACTGCATATACGCGACAACTTAATTATAGAAGAACGAAATAAATTACAAAATATGTATAAGTATTTTGAATATATCGTTGTGGAAATTAATTTAACGCCATAATTTAAATATTGGCACATTAACGAGCACGACGCTTAGCACAGTTTCTTGAACTCAGCCATATTGCAGTTGCAATATTGTTTCGCATTATTTATTGACAATGCATTAACAATCGCCCGCCAATAATAAAATACTCATATCGCTGTATACCATATATGTATCGTAAGAATGCTATGAATACTACTGGGCAGTGCCAAGTGTCCAAGTGACTGTTTGTTTAGATTAGACCTTTGGTTTGTTTGCTTTTCAGAGCGTCATGTGAAAGACTAATTGATTTCTGGTCTGAGTTGCTGATGTTGCGATTTCAACACATTTTTTGCACTGGCATTGATAAATGCACCCTAGGCATATTCATTAGGATTTTTTCGTCTTTTAAACTTGGCAATATGTTGTGAAGGATCAATTAGAGAGTTTCACAATGTTTTAAAATAGTTTTGGGGGGTATACTTTGAGTTAAATAATAATTATTAAAAAAAATAAAACGATACCCTATGAAACTGTGATGCACTGATAATTTATTAAAAACTTAACTGATCTGAGATACAGAATTCTTTTAAAAATTATCTCAAAATATTTAAATATTATTTTTTAATCCCACTCACAAAAGCCTTAGTAAGACTTATTTTAAAAGACAATTACGGTCACACTGGTTTTGCCCATGCGGTCGGATGTGTTTTCTCGGAGCTCTCAGTGAAAAGTTACATAGCGGACATTTTTGTGCTTTTTAATCAGCGAAAACTGTTTTATTCGGAGTGAGAGTGTTTCTGCTCAAGGTGTGAGTGTTCTCACGCGGTTTATTTTCCTGCTTCACCCAGAACATTGAATTTTTCATTTTGGATTTGCAAAATTTCGATAGTGTGACCTTCTCTACGTTTCCGGTTTTTGGGCGGAAGCCCCAGTCTTTTTGGGCGCAAGCCCAAAAATAATTACAAAATGGAAAAGCCACCAGAC
>VNJV01001014.1:115-95846 GCA_008042635.1 Drosophila nikananu | reverse complement strand
GAGAACGTTTCTGCATTCAAAACTAGATTTATAATTTTTTGCCATTTTTTACCATTTTGACGATGTAACCCCTTAATTTTTTTTTTCAATGGGTAAATTTTTGGCTTAAAAATCTTAAAGGGTTGTTTGATCATAACTTTGCTTAAACTCAACCGATTTCAGTCTGGTTTGGTTTTTTCTTCTTGGTTTTAATAGGAGAACTTTTCTGCATTTAAAACTTGATTTCAAATTTTTTAAAATTTTTTGACAATTTTGACGATGAAAAAAATTTATAAATTTGTTTCCTAAAAAATCGCTACCACCTTAAAAGGTTTTTTGATCATAACTTTGCCTAAACTCAACCGATTTCAGTCTGGTTTGGTTTTTTCTTCTTGGTTTTAATAGGAGAACTTTTCTGCATTTAAAACTCGATTTCTAATTTTTGAAAATTTTTTGACAATTTTGACGATGAAAAAAATTTATAAATTTGTGTCCTAAAAAATCGCTACCACCTTAAAGGGTTTTTTGATCATAACTTTGCTTAAACTCAACCGATTTCAGTCTGGTTTTGTTTTTTCTTCTTGGTTTTAATAGGAGAACGTTTCTGCATTCAAAACTAGATTTATATTTTTTTGCCATTTTTTACCATTTTGACGATGTAACCCCTTAATTTTTTTTTCAATGGGTAAATTTTTGGCTTAAAAATCTTAAAGGGTTGTTTGATCATAACTTTGCTTAAACTCAACCGAATTAAGTCTGGTTTGGTTTTTTCTTCTTAGTTTTTAATGGACAACTTTTCTGCATTTAAAACTCGACTTATAATTTTTTGACAATTTTTGACCCTTTAATTTTTTTTTCAAGAAAATGGGTAAAATTCTGGCTTACAAAATGCGAACATTATAAGGGTTTTTTGATCATAACTTGGCTTAAACTCAACCGATTTCATTATGGTTTGGTTTTTTCTTCTTAGTTTTGAATGGAAAACTTTCCTGCGTTTAAAACTCGCTTTCTAATTTTTTGCAAAATTTTTACAATTTTGACGATGTAACAACCCCTTACTTTTTTTTCAATGGGTAAATTTTTGTCTTAAAAATCTTGAACTACTTAAAGGGTTTTTCGATCATAACTTGGCTTAAACTTAACTGATTTAAGCTGTTTCAAACCATTTGCCTATCATCTCTGGAAAATATAAAATAAATAGTGATTTAAATTTGCACGAAAACATCGATGTCGATGGTCGTCGGTATTGCCAAAATATAACATCGATGCATTCTTAACATCGGAAAACATCACAAAAAAGGCATCGTTTAACATCGATTCCCACCAAAACATGGGAAAACCTCGGAAAAATCGAATAAATATATCGATGCTTGCTGTTATGCCTCTCAGTGTCTGTGGATTAACAGAAATTTTGTAGGGGTAACAGAGCTTGTGGCCGGGTTCGAAATTTGACATCGCGTATCCGCCTAGGGGGCCGATGATGATACCAAATTTAGCAATTACAATTTTAAGAAAAGCTGAAAATAGCGAAATATACATACTCTTTCCTAACACAAATTAATTTTTTTTTTAATTTTTCTGTATTTGGAATATTGTCTTTTAAATTTATATCTATACTTTTTTCTTACATATTGTCAAATGTCAAATGCGCCGCACTAAAAAATATATGGAAAAAATGGAAATAAATTCGAATCATGTTAACATCAGTGTTTCGGAGATTATTAGTGATGATAGGAATATCCACTCGTGACGTAAAAAGCCAAATATGACGGGGAAAAAGCGAATATCGTCGAAAAACATCGGAAAACATCGCCGATGTTTCTCCACCTCTATAGTTTATTAAACAAAAAAAAACGAAGCGAAAGCACGAACGACTCGCTGTTGTTGTACACTACCCGAAAAAAACTTGCGACGAGCGGACGTGTTTTGGAACGCGAATCCGACCAGTATCTGTGAGTGCCGTGTTTTTTGGGCTGCAGGCTGCAGCTGTCGTCTAAAACAAATAATAGGCGCCCGGTGGGCGCGCAATGGCGCTGATCGGCAGCGGTGCGGGCGGCCGGTCCTTCGAGCAGCGTCCGGTGCGGGAAAACAGCCTCGGAAGGCGAAGGGCCGGAAAACAACGGGATGCATGTTGAATTATTTCCCAAACTCAACGCCCAAAAGTCGCCGGCGATGACGCCGACGCTGCCGCCGCCGGCAGAGACGCCGCAGCTCGCCGCGACAAATGCAGCAGTTGGAAATACGGGCGTTCGCGACGGATTCGGCTGAATTTGCACAAACGCGGTGCTGACGCGGTGAAATGGGAGCATAAAAAACTACATTTATGTGCGAAATATGCGAAAACTTCGTTCACATCGCTCTCGTGTGTGTGGCTGTTCGCCAGTGTGTGTGAGAGCCGTGCAAGTGTGTCGGTGTTGCAGAACAGCAGCGCACAGAAGACGGCGAAGAGAGAGAGAGTGAGAGAAGGAAAGGATGATGGCCGCGCTTATACCTGCTCCGAAAACGGAGCCGGGCCGAAATTAGAGTAGCCAGAAAAGACGTTTGTGGCTGCCGATTGCAGTCTTCGGAAATGCAAACTGGTTAACTACGTAACGTAACGCTATTTTCCGCTAAATCACCTCCTGCTCCCCTCTGCTTCCCCTCCCCTCCCTCCGCCAGTGGCTCGTAGCCGAGCGACGTTGGCTTAAGAAAATGTGTGGCCATATTTTTTTCTTCTCCATCTCCGTCTTTCTTTTGCGCTCTCCCTTTTGGAACTCTCGCCGCGCCGCTGTTCTCGCCGTCTCCGTTTTGTGCCGCACTTCCAAGATAAAGAACGCGCGTCTCCCGAGATAAATGCGAAATATTGTATCTGAATGGCCGCCACTCGCGTTGGCCGTTGCCGTTTGCAGTGGAATAACCGAATTGAGTTGGAAACAGCGTACTCATTGTTCTCATCGATTTGTTTTGTCCGACAGAAAAGTGTGTGAAGCCTCCGTAGCGCCGATTACAAGCCGCAAACTAACAAGAAACAAGCAAGCTACGGAAAGGAACGAGCAGAAAGACTAATTAAACCGCGCCACAGGTCCAACCGCCGCCAAAATGTCGGAAGAAGTCGATCGCAACGATCCGGAGCTCAAGTACCTCTCGGTGGAGCGCAACCAGTTCAACGATCCGGCCACACAGGCCGAGTGGACACAGAAGCGTCTGGTGTGGGTGCCGCACGAGAATCAGGTGAGTTAACCTTTGTCCTTGCCTCCCCCCTCCCAAAGGACCTGTAGATCTGCCAGTCAGCCAGTCAGCCTGTGATCCTCGCGTGGGTTTTCCACCCCGACCCATAATGGCTGATTCAGAGCGGGAACCACGCCCGAACCCTAAATTACCTGACATAAAGCAAATTGATAGCTTCGCTCTACGTGAGCGTTAAGGCTACACACAGTGGAACCTCTGTAAGGAAATTCAATACAGTTTATTAGGCTTGTAGATAGAGATTTCGATCAGATTTAGACATTAAAGTGCTCAGGAGCCAAGGGTTAAAAATGTTTATTAAAGTCTTGGTTTTAAAAACATTTAAGGAACTAACTAAAATAATAATTCCATGTAAAGTGGCTCGACTGTATGTCTAATCTATCTCACATAATAATACCAAGACTTAAAGTTTTCGATTCCGCAGCTTTTCTAATCATTTTCGCAGAGCCCGTTAATATTATTTCAAATACATATAGTAATTGGTTCTGGCAGGTTCCAGCTAAAGAAGTTCGCCCGTAACTCTAATCAGTTGGCGCCTTGTTTGTCCCTCGTTTCGAGCTTTTATCGCAGAGGCTGCCTCAGTCATCGATTGGGGCATGAATCACGATTGCAATGGCGTTTATTTTTATAAAATTCGGTTAACTGAAGCAACTTCTTCGAATTTTTCATTACTTTCACACCGCGGTCATAAAATTGAGTAAACATCCGAATGCGACTGATTCATGCGTGGATGCTGAAATCACAGCATTAGTTGGCCAGCGGGGTTATAACGGTTGTATTGGTCAAATCCGCGACGGTTTGCGCCAAAAGGCCCTCCGCCGTACTTCCAATTTGCATGCAGACCAAAGGCAAGACCCGGCCAAGAGCAGCGACTCACTGACTCACTCAGCGATATATAGAGATAGAGAGAGAGAGAGAGAGAGAGAGAGAGAGAGCAGTAAGTGGGAACCGGGAACGGGCCAAACAAGTTTTTAATCTCTGGCCGGGTATTTGTGTGTTCGATCTGAGTGTGTGTGGCAGCGTTCTGAGCGTGGAAGCGAACAGAGATTGGCCCAAAGAGGCTTCTGCGCCCACTGGGGCTTGTTTGGCAGCGAGATGATAACAAAGCTGGCCGTTTGTTTTGCAGATTTTGATTGTTTTCCTCTGCTCAGTCTTTCCCCTGTGATGGAGACGACTTCTTTCAGGTGTCATTCAACTGCATTCCTCTCGGTCAGGCCTAATTCTAAGGCCATAAAGCTAAACAGATAAAATTAGCGGCCACGGCTGCGTTTGCCCCCCTTCCTCCGACTCTGGCACTTGGGTAATTGCTTTATTTGCCAGAGATAATAGAATGGTAGCACTTTTGGGTGACTTCACATAATACATAATAAAAAGAACGACGAAAACAAAGCCAACAACTTCACATTTTTGTGTAATTACGCGATCACTTAAACAGACATTTGCTTTACAATGGAATCTCACTGGCAGGCAGCAGCAGCGGCACCAGAGATAAAGTCAAGAAATAAAAACACAAAATACGAAACGAAACGGCACGGCTTCGCTCGATTGTCATGAGTTGTCAGTCGGCTGGTCGGTTGGTGGTACCGCCAGAAAGACAAAAAGGCTGAGGGACTGACACATGAGACAGGCAGAAATGTAAAGAAATTTGCATATAGCACACAAACTGTTGCTCCACTGGAATGCCCAGCAGATACAGATACAGACACAGCGGCAGATACAGCCACATTTACAGTTTAACGGGAACGGACCCGAACTCGAACCCGGCCAAAAGGGTATTCGCCAATTGTGTCAACACTCCGTTCGGTCGCTTCCAGCAACTGTTCCAACTTGCGCAATGCAAGGGGAATTCGCTGGATGTCAGTCCGGCGTACGTGTCGCTAACCAAATCCATATATTTGCCCGAGAAGTGGGAACCAACAAGGGACCCTTTGTTGGTGACCAAATTTTGTTTACTGATCACCACGGTACTGGCTTGTTATTTCTGGCCCATGATTCACGGTAGTATTTTTTTAGAAAGCAGAGTCGGGCCCATGCGATTTATGGACGATATTCGAAAAATCCCTTCTTATCTTGGGGGTTGGTTCTTCGGACGCTCACCAGCTCTTGATCCCCCTAAGCAGCCTCGAAACTTTCGTATTGTAAGCCAAATTGAAGTCGGCTTAACCTTCGTCATGCCCTGGGAATCGAATCGATTGTAACGACCGGCGATCATTAAGGGTCTCCGTCGCTCCGTCCGCTTCCCCGCACACCCACACAGGCGCAC
Organism: Drosophila nikananu; assembly: GCA_008042635.1. Lineage (NCBI taxonomy): Eukaryota > Metazoa > Arthropoda > Insecta > Diptera > Drosophilidae > Drosophila > Drosophila nikananu. The sequence continues at coordinate 90,379 of VNJV01001014.1, read as the reverse complement.
GATATCGACTGTTTATATATCCGAGCGTGTCTGTGTCTTACTCGTATTTATAAGCAACAGAAACCACTTTGGACTTTGTTTGTGACCACTGCCACTCCCACTCTTCCTACTCTGCTCAGCGCTGCTCTGCTCCTCCTGCTTCTTGGTCTCGGTTCTGGCGATGTGTGTGTGTCTTTTCGGTTACGACGACGACAAACGTAGCCAGCTTTCGACTCTCCACCGTCCGGTTTACGGTCAACGAACCTGCGCCTCGTATCTCGTATCACGTATGTCGAATGTGTAATATACATTTCTTACCCGCTCCTCCGCGGCGAGTGTGTGTGGGTACACACATGAATATGCGTTGATCGATTAAGCGAAGGAATAAAATAAAAGAGTAACAAATTGTTATGGGCCCCATCCATACGTACATACTATCCATCTTGTTCGCGTCCGGATTACGTCAGGAGGCGAGGCAGGAGGAGCGTATTTATTATTCATTCCATTCTAGTTGTTCATTTTCGGTTAAATGTAAACAAACCGAGTTGGCTAAAACCATTCCCGTCGCCAGGGTAAATAATGAGTGCAAATACAGATCGCTGTCGTTGGAAGAACCCTGGGCAGGTTCAAGGTTGCGAATTAGCTTAACGGGGATCGGGATCGTGGGGGCTACTTCTACTTCGTTCCTTGGCCTCCCATTCCCTATTCCTAGCCCCACCATCCATTGCTCTCGTAGGTGTTGCTTTGTATTTTCTTTGGTTTCGCTCCATCGATTGCCCGGAATGCTCGATGCTCGAGAGAATCTGAGACTGATGACCTCATATGCTTCAGCTTTCCTCCTCGCTGCCGCTGACTTGGCTGACTAACTCTTGCTAATTTCCTTGGCTCAATAACTCCAATTCATCTCTTGTGGGCATTCCAAGACTGTGATTCATGAACCGATCCGCCTGGAGCAGTTACTCCATTTTTCCATTCATGGTTTGTCGCATTTTTTGCTGTAGTAAAATCTTGTATGTGGTGTGTCCAAACTGTCAAACTTTTTTATGTGCCAATGTTTACGGGGCTGACAGCGGCAGCCGCAAATGGGGAGCTGGGAGGCTGAACGGCCCCAGAAACAAGGTTTGACAAGGCGTTGGTGAATGCGAAAAAGCACTCGAATATTGGTAAATATTCCCCCTAATGTCGATCAATTGTTTGAACTTTTCCAAGAAAATTCGCTATGGTTATAGATGAGGACTGTTTAATGGTGTTGATTGCACGCTTAATTGCTGGGCATTTAAATGCACTCGTTACATGGTCCAAATGGCTTCGCATCCGTCATATCCGCCCCGAGAATAACGACTTTCTTATGACTGTTTATCTCTGGTACCGGAAAAGCGCCAAGATAACACAACACAACACACGGTCGGTCCTCAGGCCATGCAGCCCTCGGGGAAAAGAGCACGTCGCAGCTTTTCCGAATCTGATCGCTGGGGCGTGCGCGTGTTTAACTTAATGGACCCAGTCTGGGCTGGGATGCGTTACAGATGCTCCTCCTGCTTCTGCTGGCCCCGTTCCCTGCCTATTCCCGCTACAATTCTCGAGTACAGTTGTTGGTTTTAATGCATTTCTGGTTTGCAGCGACGGCACTTCACTCTCCACCCTTTAATGACTGAATTACGGGTTGCCCCTGATTTGATTAATGTCAATGTGCCGCTTGCAACGGGCTGCATGCTGCACGCGGCATGCTCCCTGCTCCCCATTGTTGTTATTGCCGTTTCACTTGACTTCTAATTAAAGGCCCAGCACAGCTTCCAATGTTGACGCAGCTTTTCCAAGGCGTGTTCCGTTGAACTTCGTGTAGTGCAGTGCAGATTCCCAAGAAGCCTTTCCGGTGACTCACTAGCAGAATTGGTTATTCTTTGATTACACCCTAACAACATTAGAACCAAAAACCTTATTCCAAGCACCTTAAAGCCAGATGCAGCGCCTTGAACTTGCTGCGGATTTTAGACACTAGCTGGGGAACAGGGGGGACAAAAGATGAGCAGGGGACAGGCTGGCAGACAGGCAGACAGTTGCATCTGCCTCCCGTTGTTCTGTTGGCTCGGTGATGCTGTCTGCCTTGGCCACTTGACTGGGTGTAGTTGTGGTGCCCTCGGAGACCGCGAAGCTGAGTGGCTCTTCTTGTGGCGCTTGACTCATGCAGCGCATGCAACAGCAATAGAATCAGAATCGGAATCTCTGGTGTTGCACTTGTTGTCTTTATCGCCTACCCGCTGAGCTGAACGAATGGCACACAGGCGAGTTGTTTATCTGGCTCTCCAGCCCGGACCCCAACCGCAGATGCCAGATTCCAGATCCCAGTGAGTGTACAACTAATCAACTCCTTTCTGTTCTCTCTCCTTTCTTTGCAGGGCTTCGTGGCCGCCAGCATCAAGCGGGAGCATGGCGACGAGGTCGAGGTGGAGCTGGCCGAGACCGGCAAGCGGGTGATGATCCTACGCGACGACATACAGAAGATGAATCCGCCAAAGTTCGACAAAGTCGAGGACATGGCCGAGCTGACGTGCCTGAATGAGGCCTCCGTGCTGCACAACATCAAGGACAGATACTACTCTGGCCTGATCTATGTGAGTAACTTGAAGTAGTAGCCGTAAGTTGGAAATGTTTGTGTTGGCCGCCGGAAAAGTTTCCGCTGCGCCAGCTGCCGGCAATGTGACGCGGCGAGCGTAATAATGATGATGATGGCGCTGAATAAACAGCTGGCTTCCCTTTGAAAAGTCAGCGAGGTATAGTATTCCTCATCTGAATGTATATTTATTCAAAAAGCAGTGCAAATATTTGACACTCTGAAGCCAATCACTCAGGCCTTTTTTGCTTGCATTCGTGTATGGGATTTATGACTTCCCTTTCTCCTCCCTCTCTGGTCTAAAGCTGATAATTGGTATGCCAAAGCCGTTTCCTTTGGACAAATCCACACAATTCGCCAAAAGCTGAAAGCCAGAAACGAGTTAATTTCGGATCCGATGAGAAACCGACTTCATGCGGCGCATTTGAATTCGGATCCATAAATTCCATCCACTGCTTCTCCTTGTTTTCTTTCACTCTCTGTATAAATCATTAAGTCAGCGTCTCCAATTGCAGCTCCAATTGATTTCGATTTACCCGGTCACATAACTTATTTTTCCCAAAAGGGTAATAAATTCGCTGGCTCAACTTATCAGAATGAGCATTGTGAGCTCACTGCCGCAAATTAAATAAATTAGATCCATCTTTGGGGAGCAATTGTTCAGATAACATCAAATTAGATTAAACTATTGTTACTTTTTGTAAATTTGTGCTTACTTTCAAGTTTTCTTTAAATTTGTGGGTCAAAGATTATCATTTAAAAATATCGATTAAAAGTACCTACAATGTGCATATTTTAGGTATTTTTTGTTGAAATATCATCTATATTATGGCTTGTTAACCTAATAAAAACGAGCACAGAAAAGCTTTCCGCATTCATTTTTAGCTTAGTTATGATCGATTTCAACTTGTGTTCGTTCGCTGGTTCAATTGCATGCAATGTTGGGGTATATACATATGTATATTATTTGTATAAATGTATAATCATCTTTATTAGTAAATGATCCTAGTTCTGTTAGTTAGATAGCTAAGATACGGGTTAAAAAGCATTGCCTGCAACATGTTGCTGAGAAAATATGTTGCCAAACTACTTGGCTTCAGCTGATGCCGCTTGTTCGCTGGGTCCGTGGGTGTCTGTTGCTCCCCTTTGCGCCCATGCGCCCAAGCGCCTTCTTTCTTCATTTGCCTCTTCTGTCATTCGCCGCCGCCATGTGGCAGGTTCGTTTGCGACTGTTTTCCTTTTTCTTTTCCCTCTCTTTTATTGTTTTTTAACAAATTATGTGCCGCTTTTTTACATATTTTATGTACTGCGCCTGCTACTTATCGCGGCCTCTCATGCTCACTCCTCTCACCGTCTCGCTCTCTCGACGCGTTGGGAGTTTTAATTTAATGCCCAAACTGCTGTTGTTGCTTTTTGATGTGGGCGCAAACTGCTTTAAATTTGTTTACATTGTTGTTGGCCGTTATGCTCCAGCGCACTTAGCATTGTCTTTGCCGCTCTTGCTCTGGGTGCCTGTTGTTGTCGACCAATTTAGTGCGGCAGTTTACAATTTACACAATCATGCCACGCACTCTGTTCGCCCTCTTTTCCTACCTCCCCTCTCCCTCTGCCTCTTCCTCTTTCCCCCGTTGCCCCACTTTATTCGCTTGCCAATTGTTGCTGACGCGCTCTCGGCCAAACCGCTAACTTGTTGCACGGCCCGCTTGGAGGGGGGGAGCGAGACGGCGTCAGAGCTGTGGGCGCTGCAATTAACGGCATAATTATTATAATTTGTTGACATCTAATTCGACTTTTAAATTTCATTTAAATTAATTCGCGCGGCAGCTGCCGACTGCCGGTAGCATGTAGCTTAATTAATATGCGTCGTCGACAAGAGGAATGATTATTGCACCGGGAGGCTCTCACATGCACAAGCACAACCTTTGGGCACAGTGGGTACTCGGTACTGAAAACTAGCGAAAAATTGTTTGCTCGAACCTGTTGGAAATTCTTGCCAAGGACACGACTTTGCCAGTGGTACCTTGGAATTTTGGTAATTGATAGGGTTTTTTTTTTGCCACTTCTAACACCGAGTTGTTGCTTCTCAAACGTCGTAGCCCTATGGACAAGCACAATCTATGGTATATGCAATATGGGCAATTTGTTTGCCTCGAAAAATATGTGGCGAATTGATTTGGGCGGAATGGGGATCCCAGTCGTGGAGCAGTGTCCTCCGTCCCAGCTCCGTTCGATTGGCAGCGCAATTGGGGTTGAAATATGTATATTCCACAAAACATTGCAACTTGTTGGTGCAATTAATTGATTTATGTCCAACGGGTGACTGGGTGCAATTGCTCAAGTGCAGCCGAGTTGCAAAATAGCGCAATTTGGCTTTCGACCAACAAAAAGTACGTGAAATATCACACTCAAGACCTTTAAAGGTTCGTAATTAACTCAGATTAAAAGCTGTTACTGAACTTCATTTCTCATCGACCTCAGTTCTTGGTTTTTAAAGTTTTTAAAGGAAATTCACGTATATTACAGTCAAAGCAGCCGATGATTAAATTGAATTATGAAAAGTTTACAATTATCTTAAAACGTGCTTTTCTTTACACAGTTTCGTATGAATTGACATAACCTAGTTGCCTAATATTTATATTCGATGCCAGAAAACTGCGGTGACAAGCGGTTGACGCTTGAGACTTGGCAGCTGCTTGGGGCTCTGGTCAGTGCTATCTTAATTCTCTTAATTCAAACTTCCATTGGGATTCGCTAATTAAAATGGCAAGGGAATCGATGCGGACAGAATCTCGGGTGGCAGATTAGTGCGGGATTGCTGTGGCCCTCGAGTTAAATTCGGCCAGATTCGAATGTCCGCCACGGGCGGGTGCCAATGTGCCGCCTGCCACATGATGCGTACACTGTGTGACAGATAAATTATATTCCCGCATATCAGCAGACCAATTTGCTCACAAATATTGGCACTAATAGCCGGCGCCAAGGGGGTTGCCGAGCAATGGAGCGGATCGAACAGAAGAGGTGTCTTCAGGCACGACGTAATTAACATAAAAGGCGCCGCCTTTGCTTTTCATTTTTTCGTCGTCGTCGCGTTTGCCCTTGTTTGCTTTGCTCCGCTTGCAACGCGTTCTGCTGACCACATAAGGCCCGAAAGCGGATCCACAAAACGCTCGAGATTTCTGGCGACTAATTTGGCTGAAATGGCTGCCAGTCCAAGGTTTTTCCAGTGCCGATCTCATCTCCGAACGCCTAGAGATGAGTACTTCTCCTGAGACCACATTGATAAGCATTCTACGTTTGCCCTAAGACTCTCCCCTTTTTCTGTTCATTTAATTGCCTTGCTACCGTCGTTGCATTTGCATACATATTACAATCTGCCATATAGAGCTCAAGATCAGGCCAGGCCGTCGTGATGGATAATGTGAACCGGCTTAAGATGCACCACTCGCCAGGATAATGAGTCAGAGCAGCACAGCCTCAGAGTTGTAGGGGGCAGAGGGGCAATGACTCAGGAGCAAATAGCGTCACGAGTGACGGCCGCTTCTAAACGATTGCCAAAAACAGCAAAGGAACAACAGAGACCGAAAAAACCAACAAAACACAATTTCTTATGCCATTTTTGGATGCCTGACACACGCACATACACAACGCAGCTGATTGGCAAGACGTGATTTTGTTGTGGATTTTTGGGGCGAAACAGCTCCCAGGGCCCGAGCCTGAGTCACTTCCCTTCCCCGGCTGGCTGGAATTGAAGAGTTGAAGAGCTTTTCTCTAGTCCGGATACTTTCCATTTCGATGATCTGTGTGGGCCGAGCTCCTCCGAGGCTCTGTTCAAGTCAGCAGCATTCGCATTTAATGCTCGCTTGAATATTTAAATGGCACAACAAACAGCCAAGCCGCATACTTAGTGCCCACGCCGCAGCCCCAGCTCCAATCGCAATCGCAGTTATGTAGGCTGCCGCTCGATAGATACCTTACCACCAACGGATTCGGATACAGATTCAGCAGCGGATACAGCTACATGCGTTTGCTGTTTATGGTGCTGGCCAACTTTAAAGCACATGTCTTGTTAGCCAGATAGCCGGGCGAGTGTGTGTGCGTTTGGACCACATTAACTAGGCCACTGAACATCAGCAGTCGCCAGTCGAAATCTCCAGCCTCACCCAATGGGCATCCATCCCATCATATGTCCCTTGATCATGACCACTCTGGAAAGATTTCCTGGATTTCCCTAGAACTAAGATCAATGAAATAGGGCTTAAGAGCTCTGATATGTGCGGTTGTTATCCCTATACTGTGGGTTTCTTGGGGTACTCTTTTGGCTGTACTTAGCAACTCATTCCCTTCAGTGAACCATAATCCAACTCTAGCTTAAACATTCAAGGAGTCTAGATGTGGATGTATTTATCTAAGCATTACGTTATGTTTAATTAAGCTCATTTTTACTGAAACGACAGCATTAGTCTTAATACTACGCAGAAACTGATTTGTAAACTTATTTCCTTTCTTTCAGACATATTCCGGTCTCTTCTGTGTTGTGGTTAACCCGTACAAGAAGCTGCCCATCTACACCGAAAAGATAATGGAGCGGTACAAGGGCATAAAGCGACACGAAGTGCCTCCGCATGTATTTGCAATAACGGATAGTGCCTATAGAAACATGTTGGGTGGTGAGTAATATCCTTGTTAACTTTCCCTTTTCTCTTTGGAACCAACCGCAGGGCACCGATATAGGAGGGCTGATTGCAGTATCTCCTCTTTAGCTCCTCCGCCTCTTGTTCCCTTGCGTTGCGATTTCTCTTCGCTATCGAAAATTCCATTCCGCATAAACATACTCAGTGAGCTCCGAAGGGGCGAACTCCCAGATAAGATAAGGTTTGCCCAAGTTTGCTCTCAGGCCGTGTATTTCCACGAATTACGTGAATGATTAAATTTGTTCATTTTTTTAAGAATTAAGAACACATATCAAAGACCTCCTGGAATTTCAGCTCCATGAATCACCTGGCAATGTTCCCGGGACTACTGAGTAGACGCTTCTAATCAGTTTGAGTATGAGCCCCGTAAACTGGTTTCCTCTTTCAGCGCTTGCATTTGCAAATGGCATTTTTTCCGTTTTCGTTTCATTTCCATAGCTTTTGCTGGCTCCAGTGAATTTCGATGGTTTGCATGTCCGTTTCAAGCGTAACGTCGCTCCGGGAGATGAGTCACCCCGCGGAGCAACTCCAGTCCCGAGGCCAGGCACATCTTGATATTGTGCTATAGGTGTTTCCCCATGTGTGCGCTTGAGTATGGCTAACTAATACTGCGTGTACGTGTGATGGCCATATATGGATTCAAAACTCAAGCCGGCTATGCTTGGACAGCAGGCACTTTGTTTGCCCCATCATCATCATCATCTGGGCTTGAAAAGTTTAAACAAATCGTCACCTCACTCAGTATCCGCTGGCTCACCATATTTGACGCTTAATAAATTTCTGTTTATGCACATTTGCCCGATTGTATTTCCCTTGAATATTTGTTGTGAGCAAAGGCAGCACCCCCTCCCTTTGGGGAGTGGCAGTAGTTTCTTTGATTTATGGCGCTGCGAGCAGCCTTAAGCCTTAAGTCACCTCTGACTCCATTGCCCTGGAACACGCACCACTCCAATCCAATCGAAGCGGGAACTGGACAACACCTTAATCTGTTCGGAGCTCTCCGAATCGCTACAATCCCGAACAAATCTCGCGATTCCCGCAAACTGCAATGCTTATGGCATTCCATTTCCATTCCATAATGTACCAATGTCAAAGAGATAAAATGACACGCCTTGACTTTTGCTGTGTTATTGCAGTATACACAAAATATAAATATATGTATATATTTATATAAATACTGGTACCATTGGGCAGATGTTTTTTCAGTTGTTTGCTTAACAGGAATTTATTTTGGGAACGTGAAGTCTCTTTATTAACCCTGCAAGGTACTAAAATTTCTTTCTGAATTTAAATTATTAAATGTTTGGCTTAGTTTTGATTATATGCAAGGGTATACAGACTTCGCTTTCCCCATATTAGCTTGCTTAAAACTTAAAATTGCGTGGAGAAAGATAAGCTGTTATATTATGACTTCACCTACCCCATGTGCTTATAATTGTGTAGGTGTGATAATTCAAATTATGTTTTATATGTTTGTTCTTCCATAGGAATAAAAGGGGATTAGGAAACTATTTCAAAGGTTTATCTGAAGTGTTAAAATATTCCTGCAAGCCTATAAAACTTTTTATAGCCAGAAAATATATTTGTATCTACATAAAAATTCCATAATTTTATAAGTGATTAATTTAATTGAATTTTAGAAAAGATCATGTCTGTATTGCATAAAACTATTAAAAAATTAAGCAAACAAAGAGAAAAGAAGTCACAGAACAGCGGTCGAATAATACCCATAAAATGACGTGTCAAGATATATTCGCTTGATATTTCGGCCCATTTATGGTTGGATATTGAATGTAGTATGTATAAATATGCGACCGGCTTTAGCCATAATAATGAATAAGGACGGGGTCGTGATGTTGCTCCATGCCTCCAAATGTATTCGCAATCAGTGGGGATATATCTACTGGCTGCTGCCCGAGTTTGTGGTTAGCTCAATGCTGGGATCGGGTGACGAGGTTGCCGGGTGCCGGAGAGCAGTGCAAATCTAGTTCGTTGTATTCTAGATGGGATCATTGGCGCCATATCAATAGCCACAGCCATTTACTGCCGCTGCCTGCCGTCGTTTCTGTGTATCTCTTAGATACGCAGACACTGAAATCAACCGTTTTTGTTTTCATTTTCAATTGATGTATGTCTCATTTTTTCCCCAACCTCTTGTTATTTTATTTAGCTTTTTGTTTTTGCTCGCTTGAATTTGGGTCAACAGAAACTTCAAGCTGAGCTTGGCTTTTTACATTTTTATTTCATTTTTCGATGGCTCAGCCGAATTGTTGCGTTGCAGAAGTGTGTCGCTGCCCCCTCATTATCCCCTCTTTCCGACTATCACTCACATTCATTTCTCTCTCCCTTTGCAGATCGCGAAGACCAATCGATCTTGTGTACTGGCGAGTCGGGTGCTGGCAAGACGGAGAACACCAAGAAGGTCATCCAGTTTCTGGCCTATGTGGCAGCCTCCAAGCCCAAGGGCTCGGGTGCGGTAAGTGAGCAAGGGCAGAAGCGCGAAATGCGTCCAAATCTCTGCGAAGGTACAGAACAAATGCAAAGCTATGGCCGCCAGTTCGGGGGAGGGTGCGTCGAAGGCACTCAGTTGGGCCTTTGTGTCCGTACATTGCTTATTAAACTCACATTAATGACACGCAAGCCTCCGGCAATCGGTATATATTGTAATTAATTAGACAAACGAGCGGCGCCGATGCTTATATAAAATCGAATGTGTTTATTGTCGGCGGCGGCGGACTGCCTTTAATACGCCTGCGAGCCGATGACTTCTTTAGTGGGAGTGCTGAACAAATGTTCTATCTTCTCCTACCATTATTTTAAATTCGCTGATCGAGCGATCACGATGCTATTCCCCCCGTAGAACTAGATACAAAAGAGCAGCCAGCCCCCCCTGCCGATAATGCTCCCCATATGGCGGAGGGGTATTTGGGAATATTTGGCTGGGGATCATTTCGCAGCTGGTTTTTGTAGGGTGAGTCCCCCAGGGCCAGAGCCAGAGCACACTTCATTAATCAAGAGCCATAAGTTGCTGACAAATTTTTGTCATTTACAGCAATAAAATAAACACCATAAAAAAGAGAAACTGAAATTGAAATTGAACTGCTGCTGCTGCTGACAAAGAGCAATTGATAAAACAAAAAATTGAAATTGAAATTAAATCGCAAAGCTTACGACATTTTCGGTGAGTTTTCTTAGGAACAGCTCGCTCTTCGCTACTTTGCTGGGATCGCCATAACCATAATTGGGGGACACAAAAAAGCAAACAGTGTGCATGTTTTGGCCATGCCTAGTCGATCCTTGTGAGCGCAAACAAGCTGCTCTTGAGCTCCAAACACACTTTTCGTTATGTTTTATGCGTTTACTGCCATATATGAGCCTGGTGCTGACTTTAGTTAGTTAACTTGGCAGCTGTGAACGCGATAAGCTGCAAATAAATACGCATTTAAAAGCGACAGTTAATATAAAGGCAGGCTACAAGTTCCAACTCAGTTAGCCCATTAGTTAGCCTCTTGAGGGATGAGAACTTGAGGTAAATGGGAACTACTGATTACAATTGGTTGGGCTCACCACTTGCGTGATTCCAATTCCCATAAATAGACGCTGATGATAGGTGATATACGGCAACGGCAAACAACAGCGACGACTATCACTGAATCATCGGAAGTTGTCGCTACGAAGAAAATAAGTTTGTGTTGAGCGAACGATACTTTTTATCAGTTTAGATAGCAACAGCAATGGAAAAAGGCACCGATATAACTTTGCATTTGTTTGAGAGTGTTTTTTTTTTACTTTTTTCTTAGGTATTTTTTCATTTTCTATTGTTTTTGCTTCAAGATGAGGGTGATAAGCCAAAAGTCTAGCCTCCGATATACGTTTTTTATTTATTGATTTATCTTCTTTATTTTCATGTCCCACTACACAAAAACGCCACCCAACTATGCTACACCTATAAATATACGCACACACGCCACGCCACACCACAAAACACCACACACACACACTCTGTACATTGGACCTTGGTTGTTGTCTCCACTTCTCAACTGAATTCTGCTACAAAATATCCTTAAATGCAAACGATTTGTACATTTTCCACGGTGTATATAAATACATATATATATATATATATATATTGTAATCAACAACCAAACCGACTTGAACCTCAACACCCCCAACACTCCAATTGACACAAACCAACAACTCCGACAGGTGCCGAATCCAGCCGTGCTCATTGTAAGTATTCCAGGAATGACTCTCCGACAACGTTATCCCGTTTTATGTTTCCAAATTAATATAAATTTCGTTTGTAAAAGAAAAGTCCTTTCTTTGTTTAACCTTTACCTTCCTTTCCCTCTCTCTAATTTGCCCATAATACAATAAACAATTTGCGTAACGCCACCCCAAATTTTTTGATCTGGCCCCAAGCGGCAGAAAAATTAGTTTAGGTGTATGCGCTTTATGCATCTTATTTATTATATTGTCTTTGGCTCTATGCTTTCCCATTTTATCATCTCTCTGACCTGAATCTAAGTATTAACCCTCTACAAATGAACTCTACCCCTCTTCGTTTTGTGTCTCCCTTATTGCCCCACAACCCAAGCCAACATCTACTCAATCTCATCTCTCTGCTCTGATCTGCTCTGCTCTGCTCCTCCCTTGTACTCCATATGCCAACGCCATTTTAGAGTAGTCATCAAGAGACATTTGCGGTAATGTATGCGTCTACGTCGATCACCGAACCAAAAACCCAAACGTACCATATGTAGAGTAGCCTATGTATATGATGGTTGCGTATGCTTTTATGTTTTCCTTCCTAAACTGATTTTATTTTGTTACGGAAAAGAGCCTCATTTATTTGTACATAAAGTATTACAAGACTGGAGAGAAAGATCTGCCCGAGAGAAGATCGAAAGTCCCATTCCGCATCCCGTAATCCCGTAATCCCGTTCCCAACTAATTGCAGAACTTCTCCGTCAACACAAACAAGTACATTAGGGTCAAGATTGTGACACAGGTTCAGAGTGAGTCGTCCATCGAGGTAACCAATGGTGTGAAGATGCTGGAAGTTGGTAATTCCAGTTGTCCAGAGGTAATCTCCAGATGACCACCGACCCAGTCAAGCTTTAGGAGATCGTCCAGTGTTTAGAATTGAGTTTCCCGCTTCCCATTTCGTTTTGTTTGCATGGCTTTGGCTTCTCCTTCTGCATGTTTTCGTAGACTTCTATCTAATCTAAGTACCGCTTGTGATGTCACCCCACCTTGTCTTTGTCTGTTTGTGTGTAGATCGCTTCGTGTATGTTTTCTTTGTCGCTAACCTCGTAACCTTTGGAGTATGCAAAGCAATTGTTCTAACAACCATTCTTCTGATATCCACCCACAGGGAGAGCTGGAGCAACAGCTGCTGCAGGCGAACCCCATTCTGGAGGCCTTCGGCAACGCCAAGACCGTCAAGAACGACAACTCGTCGCGTTTCGTAAGTGCTGACTCGAGATGCCTCCAAACAAGGGGACAGAATGCATTCATTTATTAATCGCATTGCAGGGCAAGTTCATCCGGATCAATTTCGATGCCTCCGGCTTCATCTCGGGGGCTAACATCGAAACGTATCTGCTGGAGAAATCGCGTGCCATTCGTCAAGCGAAGGACGAACGAACATTCCATATTTTCTATCAGTTGCTGGCGGGCGCCTCGCCGGAGCAGCGGGAGAAGTTCATACTCGATGACGTCAAGTCGTACGCATTCCTGTCCAACGGCAGCTTGCCCGTGCCCGGCGTGGACGACTACGCCGAGTTCCAAGCCACGGTCAAGTCGATGAACATCATGGGCATGACGTCCGAGGACTTTAACTCGATATTCCGCATCGTTAGCGCCGTCCTGCTGTTCGGCAGCATGAAGTTCCGTCAGGAGCGCAACAACGACCAAGCCACGCTTCCAGACAACACGGTGGCCCAAAAAATCGCCCACCTGCTCGGCCTCAGTGTGACTGACATGACGCGGGCCTTCCTCACGCCGCGCATCAAGGTGGGCCGCGACTTTGTTACCAAGGCCCAGACCAAGGAGCAGGTTGAGTTTGCCGTGGAGGCCATTGCCAAGGCGTGCTACGAGCGCATGTTCAAGTGGTTGGTGAACCGCATCAACCGCTCCCTGGACCGCACCAAGCGGCAGGGCGCCTCCTTCATCGGCATCCTTGACATGGCCGGATTCGAGATCTTTGAGCTGAACTCGTTCGAGCAGCTGTGCATCAACTACACCAACGAGAAGCTGCAGCAGCTCTTCAACCACACCATGTTCATCCTGGAGCAGGAGGAGTACCAGCGCGAGGGCATCGAGTGGAAGTTCATCGACTTCGGGCTGGACCTGCAGCCCACCATCGACCTGATCGACAAGCCGGGCGGCATCATGGCCCTGCTGGACGAGGAGTGCTGGTTCCCCAAGGCCACCGACAAGTCGTTCGTCGACAAGCTCGTCTCGGCCCACTCCATGCATCCAAAGTTCATGAAGACCGATTTCCGCGGCGTGGCGGACTTCGCCATCGTCCACTATGCCGGCCGCGTCGACTACTCGGCTGCCAAGTGGCTGATGAAGAACATGGACCCACTGAACGAGAATATCGTGTCGCTGCTGCAGGGCTCGCAGGATCCGTTCGTGGTGAACATCTGGAAGGATGCGGAGATCGTTGGCATGGCACAGCAGGCCCTGACCGACACCCAGTTCGGGGCCCGCACGCGCAAGGGCATGTTCCGCACTGTGTCGCATCTGTACAAGGAGCAGTTGGCCAAGCTGATGGACACTCTGCGCAACACGAACCCCAACTTTGTGCGCTGTATCATACCGAACCACGAGAAGCGCGCCGGCAAGATCGATGCCCCCCTGGTGCTTGACCAGTTGCGTTGCAACGGCGTCCTCGAGGGCATCCGCATCTGCCGCCAGGGCTTCCCCAATCGCATACCCTTCCAGGAGTTCCGCCAGCGTTACGAACTGCTTACGCCCAACGTCATTCCCAAGGGCTTCATGGACGGCAAGAAGGCCTGCGAGAAGATGATCCAGGCGCTGGAGCTCGACTCGAACCTTTACCGAGTGGGCCAGTCGAAGATCTTCTTCCGCGCCGGCGTCCTCGCCCACCTGGAGGAGGAGCGTGACTTTAAGATTTCCGACCTGATCGTCAACTTCCAGGCCTTCTGCCGTGGCTTCCTAGCCCGCCGTAACTACCAGAAGCGGCTGCAGCAACTCAACGCCATCCGAATCATCCAGCGCAACTGCGCCGCCTATCTCAAGCTCCGCAACTGGCAGTGGTGGCGCCTCTACACGAAGGTTAAGCCCCTGCTGGAGGTGACCAAGCAGGAAGAGAAGCTCGTCCAGAAGGAGGACGAGCTGAAGCAGGTGCGCGAGAAGCTAGACACGCTGGCGAAGAACACTCAGGAGTACGAGCGCAAGTACCAACAGGCTCTAGTGGAGAAGACCACGCTCGCGGAACAGCTGCAGGCCGAGATCGAGCTGTGCGCCGAGGCCGAGGAGTCGCGATCACGTTTGATGGCTCGGAAGCAGGAGCTGGAGGATATGATGCAAGAGCTGGAGACTCGCATCGAAGAGGAGGAGGAGCGCGTCTTGGCCCTGGGCGGCGAGAAGAAGAAGCTCGAGCTGCATATCCAGGATCTGGAGGAACAGTTGGAGGAGGAGGAGGCTGCTCGCCAGAAGCTGCAGCTGGAGAAGGTGCAGCTCGACGCCAAGATCAAGAAGCACGAAGAAGACCATGCCATCACCGACGACCAGAACCAGAAGCTGCTCAAGGAGAAAAAGCTGCTGGAAGAGCGTGCCAACGATCTCTCCCAGACGCTGGCCGAGGAGGAGGAGAAGGCCAAGCACCTAGCCAAATTGAAGGCCAAGCACGAGGCAACCATTGCAGAGCTTGAGGAGCGCATGCACAAGGACCAACAGGTGCGACAGGAGACCGATCGCACCAAGCGGAAGATTGAGACCGAGGTCGCCGACCTCAAGGAACAGCTCAACGAGCGTCGCGTCCAGGTGGAGGAGATGCAGGCCCAGCTGGCCAAGCGGGAGGAGGAGCTCACGCAGACTCTGATGCGCATAGACGAGGAGTCAGCTACCAAGGCCACCGCCCAGAAGGCGCAGCGCGAGCTTGAGTCGCAGCTGGCCGAAATACAGGAGGATCTTGAGGCCGAGAAACTGGCCCGTGCCAAGGCCGAAAAGGTGCGTCGTGACCTCAGCGAAGAGCTCGAGGCGCTGAAGAACGAGTTGCTGGACTCCCTGGACACCACAGCCGGTAAGTTTTCAAGTCTTTCCTAGTTATTATCGATTTTAATTCATTTTGTATGGTAAAAAACAGCCCAGCAGGAATTGCGTTCTAAGCGAGAGCAAGAGCTGGCCACGCTTAAGAAATCACTCGAGGAGGAGACCGTTAATCACGAGGGCGTCTTGGCCGATATGCGGCACAAGCACTCCCAGGAGCTGAACAGCATCAATGATCAGCTGGAGAACCTGCGGAAAGCCAAGGCTGGTCTCGAGAAGTCCAAGGGTACCCTAGAGGCGGAAAATGCTGATCTGGCCACCGAACTGCGTAGCGTCAACAGCTCGAGGCAGGAGAACGATCGCCGACGAAAGCAGGCGGAGTCCCAGATTGCAGAGTTGCAGGTAAGAACTCATTACCCATTACAGTGCGACATTTCCTTTATGAGAGCTCCGCTCTCTGACGGGCTGGCGGCTGCGTTTTCGACAGATCGCTCCGCCTTACTGGAGCTTCGCGAATGCGTCCCTGGATGGCACTTTGAAATGAGCCACTTGACTTCGAGTTCCTGCTCTTTAATGGGACTGGTTTAGCTTAGCTAATTTTAATTCTAGGAACATAATTTCTTCTACTACCTTCTCGTATGAAACTATTCACTAATTCCGTCCATAATCCTCAGGTTAAACTGGCTGAGATCGAACGCGCCCGATCTGAGCTGCAGGAGAAGTGCACAAAGTTGCAGCAGGAAGCGGAGAACATCACCAACCAGCTGGAGGAAGCGGAACTGAAGGCCTCCGCTGCCGTCAAGTCGGCCAGCAACATGGAGTCGCAGCTCACTGAAGCCCAGCAGCTGCTGGAGGAGGAGACGCGCCAGAAGCTGGGTCTCAGCTCCAAGCTGCGCCAGATCGAGTCCGAAAAGGAGGCGTTGCAGGAACAGCTCGAAGAGGATGAGGAGGCCAAGCGGAACTTCGAACGCAAGCTGGCCGAGGTCACCGCCCAAATGCAAGAGATCAAGAAGAAGGCTGAGGAAGACGCCGACCTGGCCAAGGAGCTGGAGGAGGGCAAGAAGCGGCTGAACAAGGACATCGAGGCCCTGGAGCGGCAGGTCAAGGAGCTTATCGCCCAGAATGACCGCCTGGACAAGAGCAAAAAGAAGATTCAGTCGGAGCTTGAGGATGCCACCATCGAGCTGGAGGCGCAGCGCACGAAGGTGCTCGAGTTGGAGAAAAAGCAGAAGAACTTCGACAAGATCCTCGCCGAGGAGAAAGCCATATCAGAGCAGATCGCCCAGGAGCGCGACACTGCCGAACGGGAGGCTCGTGAGAAGGAGACCAAGGTGCTGTCGGTGTCCCGGGAGCTGGACGAGGCCTTCGACAAGATCGAGGACCTCGAGAACAAGCGAAAGCAGCTCCAGAACGAACTAGACGACCTGGCCAACACGCAGGGCACCGCCGACAAGAACGTGCACGAGCTGGAGAAGGCGAAGCGGGCGCTGGAGTCGCAACTGGCGGAGTTGAAAGCACAAAACGAGGAGCTCGAAGACGATCTGCAGCTGACGGAAGATGCCAAGCTACGCCTGGAGGTCAACATGCAGGCCCTGCGTTCCCAGTTCGACCGCGACCTGCAGGCCAAGGAGGAGGGCGCCGAGGAGAAGCGCCGAGGACTCATCAAGCAACTGCGCGATCTTGAGGCCGAGCTGGACGAGGAGCGGAAGCAACGCACCGCCGCTGTGGCGGCTAAGAAGAAGCTGGAGGGCGATCTGAAGGAGATCGAGACCACCATGGAGATGCATAACAAGGTGAAGGACGATGCCCTCAAGCACGCAAAGAAGCTGCAGCTGCAGGTCAAGGATGCGCTACGGGACGCCGAGGAGGCCAAGGCCGCCAAGGAGGAGCTGCAGGCGATGAGCAAGGAGGCCGAGCGCAAGGTCAAGGCACTGGAGGCAGAAGTATTACAGCTGACCGAGGATCTGGCCAGCTCGGAGAGGGCGCGCCGCGCCGCCGAAACAGAACGAGACGAACTGGCCGAAGAGATAGCCAACAATGCCAACAAGGGATCCCTGATGATCGACGAGAAGCGCCGCCTGGAGACCCGCATCGCCACGCTCGAGGAAGAGCTGGAAGAGGAACAGTCCAACTCGGAGGTGCTGCTGGACCGCAGTCGAAAGGCGCAGCTGCAGATTGAGCAGCTGACCACCGAGTTGGCCAACGAGAAGTCCAATTCGCAGAAGAACGAGAACGGCCGCGCCCTGCTTGAGCGCCAGAACAAGGAGCTGAAGGCAAAGCTGGCCGAAATCGAGACTGCGCAGCGCACAAAGGTGAAAGCAACCATTGCCACGCTCGAGGCCAAGATCGCCAACCTGGAGGAGCAGCTGGAGAACGAGGGCAAGGAGCGACTGCTGCAGCAGAAGGCCAACCGTAAGATGGACAAGAAAATCAAGGAGCTGACGATGAACATCGAGGACGAGAGGCGACACGTCGACCAGCACAAGGAGCAAATGGATAAGGTAAGCCTTGAAAAATCAGGCTCTTAGTCGAATGTAGATATGAACGTTCTTTTTTCCCGGTCCCACAGCTGAATAGCCGCATCAAGCTACTCAAGCGCAATCTGGACGAGACCGAGGAGGAGCTGCAGAAGGAAAAGACGCAGAAGCGCAAGTACCAGCGGGAGTGCGAGGACATGATTGAATCGCAGGAGGCCATGAACCGTGAGATTCACTCACTCAAAACGAAATTACGGTGAGTGGAGCCCTTCGGCAGTAATTAATTCTTTCGAGCTGGAGCTGGATAGGGGAAATCTTCTCCTTGGGCGTCTTTTTGGGGTTGCATTTTGATTATTTTGTTTTAAAATTTGTCTTTGGTTCAAGCTCCATACAAGTGGCCGAGACCGAGAAGGCCAAGGCCTACTCGCCCAAAAAGGATGCCGCACTCATTATGAATTGTGAGGGTCTTCATTAGGTTTCCTTTCGCTTCGATTCGCTTCGTTTCCTTCTTGTAGGCTGTAAGTGCTGTAACTGCTGCTCTTGCCGACCTAGATCCGCAGAGCCCGCAGAATCCAGTGAATGTCAACCGAACCCTTCCATCGTCTTTTCTGCATGTTAGGACAGACAGAACACCAAACCAAACCGATCCAAAATGTGCGAAAAAATGCCGTTCCTTCAACTTCCTTCCAAAATAGAACATAGACCGTTGTCCCCCTGTTTTATTTTATCTGTTGCCCATGCACTCTGCACGTTCATCCGGAAGCCAAGACAAACCCAAATACTAATCCTCTGTATCGATCTCTTCCTTCCTAGACGCACCGGCGGTATGGGCCTCAGCTCCAGCCGGCTCACGGGCACACCTTCATCAAAGCGCACCGGCGGCGGCGGCGGTGGAGACGACAGCTCATCGGTGCAGGACGAATCCCTAGATGGAGAGGACTCGGGCAATTGACGCGTTAAATATTAGATGAAGCGAAATCGAGAGCGGAAGAAAAAGAGGAAGTAAAGAGAGCGGAGGAAGAAGGTGAAGATGAGCAAAATAAACGATTATCTTTAATGTTTCTTTTATATAATTTCTCTGTTATTTTTTATATAAACTATTATACATACTTAAATTAAAACGTAAACAAACAAAACCAACATTTTTATAACGAAAAAACGTAAACTAAAAAAAAAACAAAAAAGAAAAACAATGTTGTAAAACACTCCCACTTTATAAAAAACCATAAACACATAAGATACTTTCCCCATCCCTCGAATGGCTGCAGTTTGTGGCAGCCAACGAAAATAAACGTAAAATTATACAACACAAAAACCAACCAAGAAACGTATTAACTTTGAGCTCCTACTCCGAGATCCATATAACAATCCAAGCAATCATTCTTGCAAAGCGCCAGCAAGGACACTCATTGCCACATCAATTAATTACCTAATATAGAACACATAGAGTACTACTTGATGCAATATGTAATTCATGCATTTAACAACTAAAACGGTTTTCAAACAGAAATTGAGATCTGAACAGAACAGAAAATCAAATGTTGAACACGCAACTAATATACGAATTTCGTTTTTGTTTAGAACTAAAAAATAAAATATTTGCTACATGAACCTGATCTTTCTTTGGGTAGTTTCAAGCAATTTGGAAGTAGTTCGTGTTTGTAGTAGTCTCAATATTTGAATAAAAATCAATACAAGTTATTTATATAATGGATTCAGTAAATTAAAAAATTGGTCGTTGCAGGTCATAAACAGTTTATTAAACATTTTGTTTTTAAATATATACAGCAGACAACTACAGACTAAAGGTAACTGGCGATTCTTTGTTGACCAAAGCACTCTTATTTGGTAAGAACTATTCTAAGATAAGCGCAGATAAATTCGAAAATCTCATCAAGTTGAAGAAACAACAACTTTCCCCCGTACCCGCCCCTAACTAACTAACTAATGGCACTGTTCGATCACCCGGATAGATGGCTTGCTACCCGGCCATGTTGACGTGCTGCACCACAACGAGTCCGCTGTTCAGCGCCTCCAGCTCCGCAGATGACTTGCTCTCCTGAAGCTGCTCCTCTCGCCTGCTGTTCAGGAAGTAGACGCCGGCAATGATCAGGCTGAAGGACGTCACCGATATGAGGAGGGTGCCGTATTTGAGAGCCAGCTGGATGGCGTCCAGACCATAGGTGGACATGAAGAGTGTGTGAAGCACATCTTCGCCGAAGTCGCCCGCGGAGATCTCGATCCAGATCAGCGGCAGGATGGTGGCATTAGCTATTCGCGCCCCCTTGTCTGAAATGGGAGAATGAGTAAGCCAAGTTTTACGGAAAGGATATCCCATATGCGCTACTTACTTTCAAGTAATGGCGTCTTGTCCAGCATAATGTTGATCTGGACGCGCGAGGCTCCGCCGATAGGGAAGCCAAAGCGCGGATGGATATCGGCGTACGTCTGGTGCAGCTCCGCCTCGGGTTTAATGCCCTCAAAGAGATCGTAGTACGTTTTATTGGCAGTGAAGAAGTGCGGGAAAGAGGGGAAGATGGGCGAATCCCCGTAGCACTTGGTGGCGTTGATCACCCCGCTCTCCAGGCACTTCTCCGTGTTCTTGCAGTAGCATGCGTTCGCTGGATTTTGTTCGGGCTTGGCAAACACATTCATAGGCGTCTTGTAGCGAATTGCATCGATGTTTTTCAAGATGGTAACCTCCTTCTCGAAATGGAGCGGCACCTTTCGGCACAGGACCTGAAGGAACACATTGATGGTGCTTCGATTCTGCAGCAAGTTCGGCGAGAACATAGAGGGTTCCGAGCCGTCAATGCGATTGCACTCGTCCCCATCCCAGTAGTCCAGCTGCGGCATCCCATTGAACTGGGTGATGATGCTGAACTTTCTGATGTCGTCCTCGCCTGTGTTGAGCTGCACCGAGTCCACGCTGGTTCCGTTGCGCTAAGGAAAGCTACCTTTTAGAGAGCAGAGCAGTCAAGGCATTCAAATTTGCCGCTTACGTTCATCAGGAGTCCAAAGCGCTTCTTCCCCATGCCCAGACTTTTCAACTTGATGATCTTGTCCTCGTAGCCCCAGAGGAAATCGGAGGCCCTTAGGCTTTTGAAGAGCGGCTCCCTGTATTGTTTGATGAAAAAACCGGCGAGTAATCGGTCGCCATACGGCATGCGCTTTACGTGTCCCGCGGCAGAGATGAGTGGCACATTTGGAACCATCAGCACTACGTCCTCCTTAACAGACGACTTCTCCGGCAGAAACTTGTACGATTTGCGGTCCTGGAATAAAATCACATGGTTAAGACCAGACAGGCACGTTTACTGCGTTAGGATCCTTACCCTGAAGGTGACTGTGAAATTATTGTTGAAGGAAACCTCATCTTTGATCGTGTGCTCTTGGTAAGTGAGTGGACCCACGTCCACGACTTTTATCTTGTCCGCACGCCCCTCCAAGTAGTCTTCTATATTGGGGTAGTGGAATATGTGCGCCTTCAGTAAGGTGTCAAACTTGGGGTCAGGGTTGAGCCAGTCGCTGGCGGTTTCCGAATTCTCGGCCAGTACCAGTTTCTGTGGGATAAATGGATATAGGCTAGAATAGTATTATGGACTGCATAGTCTCATCGCCAACCTCCAGCATTGTGTTGTTGTAGAACTCGGTGAACCACATCACAAAGAAACCAGTGACGCCGATCACGAACAGCAGAAACATTACGCCCAGCACTGGTAAATACGAAGGACACGGATTAATCAACTCTCCCGGCTTATCAACAGCGCTCTACTCACTTATCAGGGTTCCAATATCCTTGGACGTTGGCTCGCGGCTCTGCGCCTGATTTCGCAGGCCCAAGGCCTCCAGTATCATCTGCAGCACCGGCTTCGGCTTCTCGGCCCCACTCGCGTAGCCTCCAAAGGTTCCCGTGCCGACCCTGTTCAGCTGGGAGTTGAGTGTGTTGGACTTGGACCTTATGGCGGCCACTGTGAGATCGCAGTCGTGGTGAGCGGTGGGCAAGGCACCTTCAGGGTAGCTGGTGGTAGCGCGTGGCATTGCGGGAGTATCTGGGGCAGGGCTGGAAGTATTGTAAATGAGAAAGTTCTTATCGGGCTTATGTAAATCCCAATATTACGCCACAGCCTCCACAATATGTGCTTATTGGCCTTCCCTCTCACCCATAAGCTATATGTAGAAAGGCAAACACGTGGCGCCCCAAAGGGATAGCCCTGGCACTTGATTACTAGCTTATCAGGCTGGGTTTGGGAATCAAATTCGGGTTCAATGAACACATAGGCGCAATTGTCACAACTATATTGTTCCACTATTCTGAAGTCGCTTCACAAACCCGACGTACGTGTAGTACCTCTAGGATTAATTGTATTTAATAGATTTAACAGGGGGGTGGATCGATTATAATTAGCCTGTCGCTCGTGGTGCTCGATTCTCAAAGCAATATTCCGCGGCTCGAGGACTCTTAACCAAGCGATTACAGATGTTTTCACAAACTAATCGGGGCTTATATTCCCAGAACCTTCGTATGCTGCTCGATCTCTGCTTCTGCCCGTGCTGAAATCAAAGTTCAGCTGTATATACTCTCGTTCTTATCACCAGCTTCTATTAACACATATATGGTCGTGGTCCTAGTACATACTTACTAGGCGTTAATTCATAAATTAATCGAAACAACAAGTATCAGCGTGTGCTATTAGTGTATGTGCATAGAGTTGAGCATTGGCAACCATAGGGTAAATTCTGATTGCCAACTTTGAAAGCGGGTCAACCTCTGATAAGGCGCACCCAGAGTAATTTTCCAATATAATGATCTTTCTTGGGCTATAGGTGAGTGGGAGCGGACTTGAACACGAACGCGAAGGAGGTTATATTGATTATACTGTGACAACAATCTAATAGATAGTTGGTGAAACTGCTGAGCTTTGAGCAATAACCCCCCATGTTAATAGATTATAGTCTTGGTGAAAATAAAGCAGAATGGATCCGATATTCCTCCTAAACCTTAAATATATTTAAAGAAAAGGGTTCCGGAGCTCGGACCTTATACCTAGCATCGATTATAAAAATAGTTCTAGAATTAAAAGCAACCGAACTGGGGCATGTAGTGATACTTTAGTCCAATAGCTATTTTATTTTCTTTACCACATATAGTACACAATCAGCAGATCGGTCGGGCTGGGGATTACCTTAGTCTGTTTCCGGTCACCTAATGGGCCTAGGAAAGTATTCCACTATCGCCAAATACCACTGCACTTGACACCGACACTTACCGCCTGCAAACCTCCAAAGGCTTGGTGCTAGACTTGTCGCGACGAAAGTTCCCGCCGCCCCCTTTTCATCCGCCTCACGGAATCAGTTGCAGAAAAGTACCATTGACTGATAACGTAATGCGGGTGTGTGAGAGAGATTGAGCCCGAGAGCGGAGATCAGCGGCATGCACTTGGAGTGAGCTTTGCGGCACAGCTGTTCGGTCGGTGGAGGGTAAACGTGCTCGCAACGGAATGGAAACGAAACCCCACTCACAGACACACGGGCACTAGTAAAGAGTGCACCCACACTCCCAAGCACACCTCTTATATGGCGCTCTCTCACTGTTTACGCGGCTGCTTTGCTTTGCACTTTCGACGACTGCCAAACATTTGGCGTCTTAATTAATAATTTCGTCGTGTTTACGCTGTGTGCACAGCACAAAAAACGCTGTGCTGAGTGGCTGCTGAATATTATATCGTTCCCTCCTCTCGCCCACTACCCCGTAGAGTGGTGATGCACCTCCTGGTGGATGCTGTGAGTGGATGCACCGGCTGTATCCGTATCTGTATCTATGCTGCGACTGCGACCGACTTGTTTTGTGTCCGTGCCTCGCTTCTTGTCGATTTCTTTCTCTCCAATGCTCCACACTTGGCTCTGTTCTTTTTGTTGCGCTGTGTGCCTTTGTTCGCCTGCTTCTTTGTTTTGTCTCCGTTCTCTTTTGTCAGCTCGATCTTTGTTATTGTTTTTGTTGTTGTTGTTGTTCTCTCGCTTCGATCAACTGGACCTGCAGCTGGAATTGAAGTTGGTTTTCCAGTGCTCTCTCACCCATCCAGTCTTGGCTTAGTTTTTCCAGCTGAACAGCGACAATTAAATCCGGAGTATTCACGGGTGTTTTGCGGGGAATTCGGTCACTTATCGCGGTGCCTGTATTGCTTTATAGCCACCGCTTGATCCACTTGCCCGCGGATTCTGATTAAGGTTTGATTGCACGGCGAAGCAATCGGGCCGGCCCACGCACTATCTACCGCTCCGAT
This sequence comes from Drosophila nikananu, assembly GCA_008042635.1. Lineage (NCBI taxonomy): Eukaryota > Metazoa > Arthropoda > Insecta > Diptera > Drosophilidae > Drosophila > Drosophila nikananu. The sequence goes on along the minus strand of VNJV01001014.1, from coordinate 66,093 downwards.
TAGATCTTCGCGGGGATTTGAGGCTTCCACTGGAGCACTGGAGCACTGGTTCTCCGCTAGACTGGAATGGTGCGTACTGCCCACCAAACAAGTTATTACTACGACGCTCGGAATCGGTTCGCTCCAGCAGTCAGCAGCAGCTGGGGCAGCAGCGCGTCGCAGTCGCTCCTCTTTCCTCATTCCTAGCAATCGCCGTCGACGTCGCCTCAGCGTTGCAGTCGGCGTCTCTGCCGCTGGCACGACAGCAAGTGATAAGAGCGGGCGGTCAGCTACGATTGCTGATTACCGCTGGACGATCTCTTGTTTACTACGTAGCAGCTCTGGCTTTGTGCGTGTGCCGCGAGACAAAGTGCAAATTTAATCATCGCGAACGCACAAAGAAGCCACTGATGGCGACCACTCATGGCGGAGACGGGAGATGGCGGACTCAGATGCAGCCTCCCAGCGGTTTCATTCGGGCCCAGCATCGCCATTATAGCCGATTTAGAAGATGGGGCGGGGAGCTTCAAACTGGATCGAAAACTGGCTTGTTGCTTCCCCCAGGAGCACACTGAGAGAATAATTTTTGTAAAAAATAAAAAGGAAGACGAAGTTGCATACCAAAGCCACATAAAGATACGGACTAAGCCTAATTATTTAAGACCATAATTATGTTATTTAAACTTTAACTATATTATCTTATGAAATTCATAAAATTTCGGGTTAAGATTTCTACTCAATTGGATTGGATTAGATTTTTTAAAGCATGCCAAAGTGCCATACCAAAACCAGTACTTCACCCCATTTTGAACCCAAAAAGTAAATATAAATATATGTTCTTACTATACACCCTATGAAATAGGTGATATCAATATAAAAATTAAGATTCCTAAGTCAAAGTTAAGTTAAGTTTAATAATAGATTTTGCTAGAGCTCTATACCCCATACAAATCTCAGCTTGTCAGAAGCAGATTCCAGCTCTTTTTATGTTTATAAACTTTTAACAAGTCTACAGTCCAATCGAAGCAGCTCAGGCAGTTAGTAAACGTTTAAATAGCAGTATTACCCAGTGCCACGATCTCCTCTTTAGTAGGAAAGTACTTTTATTGCTTACTCCACAGGTCTAGGTATATTCCTAGGTGTGTGCGCACGCTTGCTCAAGGGAACTGAAAAAACAGTTTAATTAGCACTTGAGCACTTAAGACGTTCTGGAACCCTTGACTTGAAGAATTGCATATTGTTTGCTCGAGCGATTAACAAAGTCGGCGAGAAGTGCAGGCGGGTCCACTTGGAGCTCGTCGGGATAGGTGCTCTCATCTCTCCAGCTCTCAGTGCTCATTTCTCTGTTTCAATTTCGCAATTCTTGGATATATTTAGATTGGATTATCATCGGGCTCGCGGACTCTCGGGCCCTGACTCCCGGCACGATCGCTGTGCGCGGCTAGAAGAACCCCCACCGGAATCGAGTTATTGAACCCCACGGCCAGGCCGCGATTGTGTGCCCAGGCATTTATCAGTTTAGTCAAGAGTTTACAACTCATCCGTCGTTCCCCGGCTGCTTCGGAATCCGAATCCCTGCTTGGAGCCAGTGCCTCGGTGTTTTTTGCTTCCACTGAGCGACTGATAGCCCCGGTGAACCTTTTGTTTTGCTCGCGGGCCGATGACGCGGTTGGGTTTTCAATAACTCAATAGCTCAATCCTAATCTGTTCGTGCTAGTTAATGGCCCTGTCCATAGTGCCGAACTGACTGCCAAACACTTACCTATTCCGGCACCCTCCTCCCCTCTCCAGATCCGAGCTCAGGAGGGCTTTCAAGTTCAGGTGACAGCCTAAGTGACTCTAAGTCACTAGCCGCTGAGGATGTCCGAGGCCCAGCCGGGAATCGCTATCTATATAGTGCACACTTCCGCAACAGCCGCTTACAGGAGAATCTTATCAGCCGTCGGAGAGAGAGCTGGCTTATCAACCTGGTTGCCGGGTCGTCAAGTGCCAAGTTATTTCAATAACACTCACATACACGAAAAAATACTGAATCTATCATCAAGAAAAGCCAAATTTGAAGACGAGACGGAAGAAAGGAAGCCCTTGTGGAACGCAACTCCTTCATGGAAGTATGGGGCGTTGTGTACAGTGAGTAGCGATTGACCCGAAGATGGAGTGCGGGGGAAGGTCACCAGAAGCAATTGATGACACGCCACGCCACGGCAGTTGAGTTAACATATGTGATGCGTAGTGGGCTTGCTATTATTTATCATTATTGCATCACTTACGGCCACAAATGCGCCATTTTGAACGACAGTTTACATAAACAGAAAGGTCGCATGCAACCCGGTTAGCCTTATTGGCATGCAAAGTCGCCGTGGAGTCGAGGTTCGGATACAGGTCGTGTTGGGTACTGTGCGGCAGTGTGTGGGGTGTGGTGGGTAGTTGTGGTTGGACTTGACGAGGAATGTCGAAAGTCACTGGGCGATAATGTCTTGGTTCGCTTCTACGGAGCTAGAGCGTTTGCTATTGCCAATCCAGAATATGAGTTACTTTACAGGGCAGGCGTGATAACGCGCAGTACAACTTGGCCATAGTGGACAAAATTATAGAGCCCATCAATATTTATAAAAGTAAATAATATCAGGAAGGCCGAAAATTCTATTCATTTGTAGTTTCCTTTCCGGAGTTACAGAAATTCTAGAGGTGTATATGATACAAATAATCGGCATATCTCATAGGTACATTTTATACAATCCTTGTATTATAATTTTAATCAGAAGCTTGCCACGCAGGGAATCAATTATTTCCGGCCCTATAAACCATATATATGTAATCAGTATGATCAGCTAAATCGATCTTACCATGTGCGTTAAAAAAAATTTTATTGCTATTTTTCCAAAAATTTTAAAAGAGGTTACATCATTAAAATCTTAAAAATATTACAACAAAGAAAATCTTTTCGAATTAAAATTAATGATTTTTGGCTTAGTTCTGGGGTTTTCAATGTATAACCGTCTGTCCGTATGGGTTCCAAATCTCCGAGAACAATTAAACTCGTATTTAATGCCTAAGAATTAAGGTAGTATGTCCTTGATTTTTGAACTATGTTCCCTTGAGGAGAATATTAAGTTTATGTTGAATTTTTACACTAAACAACTTCGAAGGTATTTGAAGGTGAAGCACTTCTGTTGTAAGCAGTGAAATTTCTTTTTAATTTTCCCGTGTTTTCCACGTCTTTGGAAAACCTTCTGACTAGATATATGTATAAGTTTACCCCTGATTCATGGCTGGGAAATTGTTACATTAGCCAGAACTCCATGGGGGCAATTTCTCGAGTAACATTTCCAATATATTTCCCCGTGGCGTCGACTGGGTTATGCAAATGCAGCGAGCTGCAGTCGCCAGATATTTCCACAACTGGATTCGCGCATTTCCCAGTAGAGCCAGCCCCGAGAGGGGTCTTTGGCCAGATTCCGATTCTGGGCAGGCACAAAGCCTTGCGCAATAACAATCAACCATTCGCTGGATCGCCGCTGGAGCTGTCGACTTTGCATACATTCTTTGACTGCAACCTGTCGACGCTGGGGTTTGGCAACAATTGCATGAGTCACATGCAACTCCCTGGCAGTAGCAGCTATCATAATCGGCCGAGTGCAGCGGTGTTGGTGTGGCAATCAATGAGATATTTTGACTTTGGTTCGGGCTCGAAACGGAACGCGCCATGCAACGCAATGAAACGAAAGACTTCAATGCAAGCAACAAACTTGTTTATCAGCCTGCCAACTGGGCTCCAGCTCACCTCTGTCCACCTCTGGCCACCGCTGTCCACCTCGGCTCACCCGATCTCGATCAGCCCGAGCTTTTATCGCATGCGTTGCAGTGGAAAGCTCTCGCCGTTCGCTCACTCTCGCTTTTGCAGCGCCACACACGCGCACACTCGCACTGGCTACCTGCCATTCGTCTTCGCTCGCCTCTACCTGTTTATCAGGTTTTCCAGTTTTCGCTTTGTCGCAACGCCGAGCAGCAAGCCAAGCTTCTGGCTGGGAGCTTTCGCCGCCTGAACATCTTACGTTGGGGCTCCACTCGAAGACGGCGACTTCAGTTACTCGACGGCACTGCGAGCGTTCGAGTCGTTGACGTTTTTTGCCGGCGGTCGCCCCCAATTTAGACGTTCCACCTGTCGTGAGTTCCTCGTACCGCCGCCCCAAGTTCCCAGTTCCCCAGTTGCCAGTTCCAGCCCGGGCGCAAGAACCTTAGCGGCAAGACCGTGCCAAGTCCCCCCAGTGTGAGTGAGCAGTCCGCGTTGTCCCGGCGTGTGTGTGTACTCGTACCTGTGGCCATTTGGAAATGCCTGTGGTTTGTGGCTACTCCAGCTCGGCCAGTCTGTCCACCTAGCGACTGGTCGCATTCCAGGGAGCTGCAAGAGAGTCCGAATGCTGCAGTCCGTTCAATGGACCAGCGACAGCGACCCTTGGCTCCAAGTCTCCCAATTCCAATCCGAATCCAACTCCATCTCCGTCCGCGTCTCCGCTCTGATCATGGCTCTTGGTTGAGCAAGACCTTGCCCAGTCAGCCAAAATGAAACCACTTCGCCAGCGACTTTGCCTCGCTACAAAAGCGGAAAATCATTGAATTATGCTTTAGGGGCTCTGGGGGGCTTTGATTTTGTTTTGTTTGTGTTGGAGTCTCGGGTCTGGAGGCTTGGGGCTTGAGGCTTGAGGCAGCGGCTAAACGCTGCGGCCCTGCCAAAAGCGCATTTGATGTACGTGCATAGTTTTATGATTACTTGTGTGGAAAAAGTGAAATTTTGCTCTGCACTCGAGCTGAGCGGAGTTGAGCTGAGCAGAGCTGCCACGAAGCAGCCAGCCAGCGGCACACAGCGAAATCAAATAAAAAGTCTGCCGAAACTAAGCGTGCGATGGCAAGAAACCTCAGATAAATAAATAAATAAATACATAAATAAATAGAGGGGCCTGCTGCTGCAAGCTTTTTTTTCCTATTTTTGACCACATAACTATGACGATTATGCGAAGGTTGCACCAGAGCTGGGGCCGAGAGGGCTGCCCAGCAACCCAGCAAACCTTCGAGCTTTGAATCATCATCATCATGGCAGCAGCAGCAGCAGCAGCAGCAGCGGCAGGTCTAGGGCTTGGAGCCGTTCCCCGTTGATCGTAAATTGAGGTGACAATTGCCTGGCTCTGTCTCTGTTGACACATTTCACTGCGAAAGCAGCCACACACTCCTCGACGGTCGTCGCTGTAACTGCGGCGAAACTGACCTACTGACAGCCCAAGATGAGCCACTCGCGAGTCCGCCGCACATGTCAGTCACGCCATTGACGGCGACATCTACATTGTTTAAGGCACAAATTTAAAAGCCATTTCGTTTCGTATTATCAAATGCAGGCAGGTGAATTTCAGTCGGCAGTTCGCTAGCCATTTTGGTCGCTCTCAGTGTCATCGTGGCCATAATAAGCGGTGGAGACTGAGAGGGCGACTCCTGGAATACCCTTTCGGACAGAAAAGACCTGTAAGAAAAGGTGTTTCTTTCTAAAGGCAGTAAATTTCTACTTAATGTCTAACCTAACAAGGTTTCTCTATTGGCCATAAACACTTAACCGATCGTAATGCCTTGGCAGTATTTATTGCATTTCGAACTCGGTTAACTTTGAAACGACTTCAAGTCGAGCACCTTTAAGTTTCACTCCGCTCACAAGGCTTTCTCGAGTAATTTTCTGTACTATAAACTTCGAGTGGAAGTGCTTACCCAAAGGCACTACCAGAACTCCCTCTGTGGGCCAAGTGTAGTGCAGGGTATGCCCCGGTCGAACCCAGTGGGCCAGCCGCCCCGAAATTGGGTCAGGGTAATTGCTTACACTAAATAGCTGCTACCGCTTGTATTTATTTGTGCAACACTTAAACGCAGTGAAATTATGAGACCTGGCTCCTCCCCTCTACTGAATCTCAGCGCCTCCCAGCTTCGAGCTTCGATCAGAGCCGCGACGGATGTGCTGGCCGTGATTCCGCTTTCGGTTCAATCCGCGCTCAAAACGTGTGTTTTTAGAAAGTAAATTTCTATTGAAGCTTGGTGATTCTGCCCAGGCAGCTGGAGCTGCTAATTGAAAAGCCACAACAAGTGAAAATAAGACTATTACATCAGCTGTACCGCATTCGTCGGAATGCTAAAAGCTGTTGATGGTAATGCTGGGACCGCGTCGGCCAGGGCTCGCAGTTTCTGCGATTTGCATACTTTTTATCCTGATAAGAGGAAATGAAAACAATCAACAAACAGTTGTTTACGGGCTTCTGAGTGCGCGTCCGAGTCTGAGTCTGGGCTTGAGTCACTCGGTTCTGCAAAGGCAAGACCCACCAAGCCAATGGGCCGTGAACACAGACCCCAATTAGCAGGCAAACCAAAAACAACTGAAATTTAAACAGCAAAATATGGTTTACTGAATCCAATCAAAGTCCAATCCCAAGCTGAAATCATTGATTAATGGCTCAAATGCTGGGCCCGATAGAGTGTCACCGAAAATTCATTTGAGGTGAAATAATTATGGGCTAATTAGTATTCGATGGGCATCACCATCGACCACTGCTCAGTGATGGTGGATCGCGGCTTAATACCTGAGTACGAATATTTAGCCCCGGCCGAGTGTGCGTTCAAGCGACGTCGACAGAGCCTCTGAGGGGCGGAGATGGAGACGGAGACGGAGGAGCACGACCTTGTGGCGTTCGGAAAGCGCAGTAAACTCGGCAAATAATAAAGCCGTAGCTGTAGTAGAGTGTGTGTGCGTCGATAGGGTAGACTCAAAGTACAAAGTTTAATGCTTTTAGCCGAATCTGTCGTTGGAGAAATCATAAAAAGCGCTTCTATCGCTTCCGCCAGACTCCAAGAACCGCGCAGATCGGTTCGAGCTGCGAACGTGCTCCATCTGGAGTTGTTTGTGATAAGGCGGCCGTTTGTATGCAGCTGGGCGGGACAGTATCGGCTCGGATCGGACGTCAAGGGATCAATTAAAATGTTTCTATTGTCTCTGGCCGTGCGGGGCCTGCAAATGGCTGGCCATTAGCCGAATCCGCCTCCGAATCTGCTAAGCTTTGTTTTATGAATATGAATAATGGCCTGCCTGGAATCGTCAATAGTAAACGTTTCGGTTTACGCACGAATCCTCACCTGCGAGATACATGTTTCTGCCGTAGCCCTGGCCCCGGTCAAGGTCCCAGCGGTAGCTCCGATCTCAGCAGAGCCGAGCAAGCCGAGCAAAGCCTGCTGGCCCATTAAAGAGTGCTTAATTGCCTGAGCTGATCTCCAAGGTAGACCCTGCCAGGAAGGGAGCACCAAGTAAAGCTGGCAATTAGTAGCCGTACCCGTTTGTGCTGACTCGAAGGTTCTGCCGGAGTAAGTCCCCCCGAATCGGTTTCTCGCTTTTGTGCTCCGCGATAAATCACCTTTTGGGCGAAACCGCACATCGACAGAGCGACAAAGCGACATCGACGAGCGAAGCGATGTCAAAACAGCACAAGGCCAACACGCCCCAAAAACGTGTCTGAGGTCGAGGCGTCGGCAGCCGCATTTCTGCCACTCTTCCGCTGTCATCTCCCCCAGATCTCTCTATGTGGAATTGGGGAGACCATGATCGGCCCCAAGATCATGAACGTCGAGCGATGGCCGCGACCCGCCAGCGATATGAGCGATTGCATTCCAGTCTATCTGGCTTCGTTCTTACTTGTAGATTAACGACCCAAAACAACCACTTAACTAGTACCTCTGGGTCTCTTTACCATGATTTTGATTTGCTTTTCCAGAACTAACGCCACCAGCCACAGCACCAAACCCCAGCCATATCATGAACGGGCCCAAGCACAAGCTGTGCACAAAACTGTCCAGCACATACCTGAGGAAGTGGTGTAAGTATGACGACGCCGACCTGGAGGACTTTAACATCTTATTGTATAACTAAATTCTTGCCCCGCATGAAATTTCCATATGCATATTTCCGACTTGATTTGTGTAATAATCCCGTCCAGTCAATTATGCACAAGGTAATGGGAGGTGGAATCGTAAGTACGCTCGGCCCAGCCAATGCGATTCGCTGGGCTTTGGATTATAACTCCACGTGCCCGATTCTTGTTTTTGTTATTGTTTGTGCTGCCAGGTTATATATATACACTTTAATATCGTAGTTTCTGCTCTGGCGACTGGTTAGACTAGTCTTCGGAGGGGGATACACTTTAAAGCTGCACAAAGTGCGCCGGGTAGGATAAACTGGCTACTATCCCAACCTTTCCCCATAGCTCACTCCACGAGTTGGAGCTATTGCGTAGTAGTATAGTACTTTTCCAGAGGTCGTCTTCTTCGACCAGGGATTCTCGGAATCCGGTTGCAAACCACTATGATTAAAGTAGACTTTCCAGTTCTGTGATCGAATTGTAATTATTCATTCACAAATAATTGCTGGATATTTATCGGATAACTCACTAGCTCTGGGGTTTCGTAACTCAGGGTAAAGGTCAGAGGGCAGAGATTCACCTTCAGCGGACTCAACGGGCGCCGAATAAATATTTATAGCTTTCTCAGGCGAGTGCCTCCTCAAATATTAGCCTCGATCAAGTCCACGTTTCCACGTCCCCGCCCAATGACAACACCAGATCGATCCCCCCTGCGTCTGACTCATCCCAGTTAGTCGCGTTAATTTATGCAGTCGGTGAACACAATTGTTCAACAATCGCTTTGGTTTTCCAGGGATTACGATCGTCATTGCCGCGGCTCTGATAATCGGCGGCATTGTGGTGGCCTGTGAATTCTCTGTGCTGATCGATGCCGTTGTGAACCGTATGGTGGCCCTGCGCCCCGGCGCCAAGACCTTCGGCTGGTGGGCCAAGCCCCCGGTGGAGCCCAGGATCAGCCTGTACATCTACAACGTGACCAATGCCGATGATTTCCTCAGCAACGGATCCAAGGCCATTGTCGACGAGGTGGGACCCTATGTCTACAGGTAAGTGGTCTCCGCCTTCCGCTAATGCCGGCCTCAACTTGAATCCCCCATCCCGATCTGCAGTGAGACCTGGGAAAAGGTGAACATCGTGGAGAATGACAATGGCACTCTGAGCTACAACCTGCGCAAGATCTACTCTTTCCGCGAAGACCTCTCCGTGGGCCCCGAAGACGACGTCGTTATTGTGCCCAACATTCCCATGCTGAGTGCCACATCACAGAGCAAGCACGCGGCCAGGTAAGTGATTTCTGGCACTCCTCCATGACCCAGACCGCCGCTAACCTTGAGATTGCGATGCACAGGTTCCTGCGACTGGCCATGGCCAGCATCATGGACATCCTGAAGATCAAACCTTTCGTCCAGGTCTCCGTCGGGCAGCTGCTGTGGGGCTACGAGGATCCGCTTCTCAAACTGGCCAAGGACGTGGTGCCGAAGGAGCAGAAGCTGCCCTACGAGGAGTTTGGCCTACTGTACGGCAAGAATGGCACCTCCTCCGACCGCATTACCGTGAACACGGGCGTTGAGGACATCACGAAATACGGCGTTATTGACAACTACAACGGCCGCACCCACCTGCCACACTGGACCAGCGAGGCGTGTAACAGCCTGGCGGGCACCGACGGCTCCATCTTCCCGCCGCACATCAAAAAGGACCGCATCCTGCACGTGTACGATAAGGACTTGTGCCGCCTGCTGCCCCTCGTCTTCGAGAAGGAAGTGGAGACTTCGAACGAGGTGCCCGGCTACCGCTTCACCCCGCCCGAGTGGGTCTTCGCCGACGTGGACAGCCATCCGGACAACATGTGCTTCTGCCCCGCCGGCAAGCCCTCGTGCTCGCCCAACGGTCTCTTCAACGTATCGCTGTGTCAATACGGTGAGCCGGATTCCCCTGTTATTCCCCCCTCCGGCAGGGTTAATCTAATTTGACTGGCTTCTATTCAGACTCCCCCATCATGCTGAGCTTCCCGCACTTCTACCTGGGCGACGAGAGCCTAAGGACGCAAGTGGATGGCATCTCCCCGCCCCAAAAGGAATTGCACCAGTTCTTCTTCGACGTCCAGCCGGTAAGAATCCAGGCTCCAAGTGGAAGCCCTTCCTTATGACCTCCCTCTCTTTCTCTGCCTCTGCAGAAACTGGGAACTACGCTGCGAGTGCGTGGCCGTATCCAGATCAATCTGGCGGTGAGCCAAGTGTTCGACATAAAGCAGGTGGCCAACTTCCCAGACATCATCTTCCCCATCCTGTGGTTCGAGGAGGGCATTGACAACCTGCCCGACGAGGTCACTGACCTGATGCGCTTCGCGGAACAGGTACCGCCCAAGATCCGCTTGGGCCTCATTCTGGGTCTGTGTGCCCTGGGCGTCATCCTGCTGCTACTGGCCACGTTCTGCCTCATCCGCAACTCGCACCGACAGAGCACCCTGCACCTGGAGGGGTCCAACTACCTGGCCACCGCCCAGGTGGACATGAACAAGAAGCAGAACAAGGAGAACCCACCCGGCGCCAGATACTAGGCGCTCTAGTCGAAGTCTGGTCGCAGTTCGAGGGGTCTCTGGGTGTCTTATAGTGTAGTGTAAGTCTTAGCTAGGAACTGGGACTAGCCCAGGCCCATCTGCATTCCCTGTTCCCTGTTCCTTGTCCCTTATTCCCGTTCCCGTTCCCGTTCCCTCTCCCATCCGAATCCGTAGTCTAGAAGAAATGGAGCTGGGAAGACTTGTATGTATTTGTATGTGTATCTGTATCTGTATCTATTGTATTGTATGTAGGTTATCGTTGTAAGTAATCGTTATGAAAATTTGGATGTGTAGTCTTACGAAACGTCGTGATCGCTTTAAGGCTCAAAGCTTCGACTCAAACTTCGATTTGTTATACCAAAACAGAAGCCGATCCCTCACTCGCTTTCCTGTCCTATCACATTAACCCCTCGTTGAAATTGGATGTCCAGACGGACGAGAGAGCCGTCGCAAGTCAATTCACAAAACACTGGAAACGTTTCACAAATAAACAAAAGGTTCCGTCCTCTCGAATACAAATGTGCTTCATTAGGCCGAAAATGCCGGACAAGCTCCGCATAGGAAATTTCTATTCAATAAATACATAATTCTATCGATTAAATGTACAATTTATATTCATTAATGTGTGTACAATAAACTACGATATTATTTTAATTTGACAATTGCCCAAATCTTTTTCTGTCTCCATACAAGCATCTAGAGCTTCCCGTTCAAGGGGGATTATTGTTTTGTTGGGGCTTTCTATAATGGCTTGCTAAAGAAAACAAATGTACAACTAATGGCTAATGGTAGGCAAGTTCGGCTGGCTCTTTTATTGTTTATGAATGCAACGACTTTAAACAGTATTATATTCAGAATTCTATTCAAATTTCTATCCAATTTTAGCCTCTACCAGATTTAATGATAGTTTAGTGATTCAGTGAAAGGAGTGTTGAGATTATAAATCTGATCAATACAGCAGTATATATTAATGTTTCATAAACCAAGTTGTGGCTTTTTTAACGATCCCAAAAGTATGCTGTATAGGCAAAGACGTAGACGTATTATTCATTCACAACTTTTATCAGTTTCCGAGCTCTCGGCTTTCCCAGGCTTTCATAGGTGTTATAAACCATAAAAAGTTGGAGAGTAATTAGAGTAATATTAAATAGGTTAGTAATAAAATTCGAGGAACTACCAACAACACCGGTGGGCGTTATCAGTAGCCCTAATTCTAATTGTGAACAATGTCGAATTCATGCTTGTTTTACTGCCGCCTCGTTTCAAACTTGGGCCAGACCGGATTTCAGCAGCATGGCCATTAAGCTGTCTATTGATACGCCGGGACTCCAGGCTGCATATCAGTGCGCTGGACAAGACCGAAACCGCCCCTGCTGAAGCCAGAGTCAGAGACAGACTTTTTATGGCGAGTCATTTGTTTCGTTGCACGTTCGCCTGACCGCGGCATTGATAAGCCCGCCGGCCGGGACTGTCTGTGCCTGATAAGACGCAACCTTTGGGACCACAAGACCAGGGACCAGGCCATCCACACCTGCCCTCGTCCAAGGTTGGCCCCTCCCTAGGGGGTCTGCTGAGCGAAGAATACACTGTGCTTAGTTTCAGAGGGAGCTCCCTGGAATCCTGTGGAGGAATCCTTAGCCCGCCGAGGCCATTCTGGCAACATGGTAGCATGTATTCGGATCAAGATAAGCGTAATTTCTATGCTCGGGTCAGAGGTGCGTCATAATCTCAGCTATTCATACAGACGGCCCCAGGGGGAAACGAGAATAAGCTCCCGGCCCAGCTTACTGATAGCCTTTCCGCTATTTGATTTTATACACTTTGTTTTCGTTCCGTTCCGATCCCGAGAACTGGAGGCTGGTGATGATAAGTGATTGTAAAACAATTGCCGAAAGCATTTGGGATTCGACTTAAACGGATCGCGTGTTTTCTACGGAACGGACGCGTTTCAGTCTTGGCTAGGCCTGCGTCCAGTTCCCAGCTTTCGTCCCTGTCCATCCGTCCCTCACCTGAGCCCGAGCCGCAAAATGACGTTTCTCCGGTGGCTGAAGATACTGCACTGTCTGCTCCTCGGGGCCGGAAGTGCCTACCTGTTTGTGGCGTCGCTGAGCGTGGACTACCGCGTACTGGTGGCCAGGGAGCATGTTCGCTTCCGCCAGGAAATGCCCACCATGGACAGCTGGATTAACTCCCCGTTCGGCAAGCTCAAGAACTACGTCTTCAACGTGACTAACGCCGAGGAGTTTCTCGCTGGCCGCGACACGCGGCTGAAGGTGGAGGAAATCGGCCCCATCACCTACAACATTGTGGGCTTTAACGATATCCTGGAGCGCAACGCGACACACGTGAAGTACAGCAAGCACCGCTATCGCGTGGTGGAGTTCCTGCCAGAGGAGAGCGTGGCTCCCGATGTGCTCAACTGGACCATTACGTCTACCAACAACGTGCTCCTTGGGGCTGCGGCGAAGCTTAAGTACCAGGCCCCGTTATCGGCTCTCGGCTTCGACGCCGTCTTTGCGGGTGAGGACGAGTTCCTGACCAACACCATTTACTACTTCCTCTGGGAGTTCACCCGACCTCTGCTACAGGGACTCGCCAAAGTGTCCAACATGGCATCCAATGTTGGGGTGCTGCACAACGTAAGTTCCGGGTTAACCCCTCCCCTGCAGTGTTTGCTCATCCCTGCAGCTCTCCCTGTAGGCTCTCAAGGACAAGAAGGAGGAATACACAGTGAATATCGGCCCGGAGAGCGGTATTGAGAACTTCTTTCGCATCGAAACCCTGAACGACAAGATAGTCATCCAGGAGCAAGCCTCGAACAGTTACAGCTACGATAGTGAGGAGTGTCCGTACAACGTGAGTGGCGCCCTCGACAACTCCCTCTACCCGCCCTTCGTCGAGCCGGACACGCCGCTCGTCGTCGTCGCCATCGAGTCCTGCCGAGTGCTCCCACTCACTTACCGCGGCCAGGAGGTCTACAATGGCCTCAACACCTACCGCTACACACTGCTAGAGGCCCTCCAGAAGCCACCAAAGTGCCTGGACACCAGCTACGCGTACAAGCTACATGACGGCATGTTTGACGTATCCAAGTGTGTGATAAGTACGTATCCTGGGGATATTCCAGACGCAAGAATATAACCCCCAAAGTCTGTCACTCTCTCTCCCCACAGACGATGCCCCATCTGCCTTTTCCATGCCGCACTTTTACGGGACCAGCTACAACTGGAGCGAGCACTACGAGGGATACACGCCCAACGCCGAGGACCACCAACCCTACATACTGCTGGAGCCGATCACGGGCATACCGATCACGGAGAAGTACCGCTTCCAGTCGAACATTCCCATTCCAGACCTCAGCCGCTTCAGCCGGCGTCTAACGAGGTACAGCAACATGATGGTGCCTAGTTTCTGGTACGAGTTTGTAAGTACCTCCGCTTCCCCATATATTCCTCCGAGATCCTGACGCTGGATCGCTCTTTCTACCTTCCCAGGAAATGGGCGAGCTGCCTTTCTTGGTGGTGGCCCTGATGTGGATCAACGTGAACGTGGTGCCGCACATGCAGCCTTACTGCATGTGCTTCTTCCTGCTGCTGGCTGTGTGGAGCGCCTTGAAGGCGATCAGAGTGGGCTGCGGCGACTTGGGTTACGTGGACCTCTACCGCAAGGTGTGCGGTGACGGGACAAGGAACATCATGCTGGAGACACGGTTCCATCCGAACTCAGCCCTTGCGCAACAAGCCCTCCCCGGCCAACTCTCCGATCTGGCTGTCAAGTAGTGTCTACTCCCGGACTAGACCCGTGTATATATGTTTATACCAGACTTAGGTTAGGCTAGAGGTGCCACTCCGATGCACTTATCAGTAGTTGGCAGTTACGTAATATACCGATTAAGTTGAAAATTGAATGTGCCTCATTTCACCTTATCTGTCAGCCGCTTCACAGTTTCCAGCCAGGTCTGACTGCCCTGCGCCAGCCCGCTTAGCTGCCTCAGCTCCTCCCTTTGTTGACAATTCGGCTTCGGTTTGAGGTCGCGGCTCTCGTTTGATTTGCCTCGCTCTGAGGCTTGACAATGAAAACTTGGGCACGTACTGGCCGAAGATTTATTTGTATTTTGCGTTTTTTTTCAATCCGTACATTAATTTTTTATTGTTAGTACTTCTTGAGCCGCAGCCGCCGCCGCCTACGCCGTTGTGTACTTTGCGGTTTGTTTACTTTATTTCGCCTTGCTCGCCTCTCCTTCCTGAACCTGAACTTGCACATGTCGCATGATCTCTCCCGCAGCCGGAGCTGGAGCTGATGCCCTGGCCGGCTTCAAGGTAAGCAACCCGTCCTCTCCACCTTCGTTCCTCCCTTTCAGTGAGCCGGGAGTTTTTTTCCTTTCCATCAGAGCGGAGCACCCTCGATTTGCATAAATCAGTGCGATACCTGGGGCTAAGGATGCCCCAATTCGCATGTTAATCAACGGGGCGGACCGAAAGTTGTTTGTATAATTGGCACAAGTGTTATGTCACAGCTTAGGTGATTTATTGACCCTAGACCTCCGAGACCTCTGAGATCTCCGAGACCCCCCAGGTCTGAGATGCGACCGCGCGATGATCCGTAGAAGCGCCCGCGTCAAGAGACGTCGTTAAAGCGCGACTGCTCATAATTTTACGAGGGTATAAAGTGTATTTTCGTATTTTTGGTTTTATGGCACTTATTGTTGCCCCCACCAGAGCTAGCTAGAATTATCAGTGCGAACTGTGGCTGACTCCATTAGCTGGCATTAGCGCAGAATGGTGATGGCTCTGCCTTACTGGCTGTCCGAAAAAACCAGAGTCACGATGCGCTGTCCACCTGCCCGAGGACGGGGGGGCGGTACCACGGCTAGGGTAAATCCCATGCATAAAACCCCAAGCCCAGACCAGTTGGAATCGATCTGGCTGCGGCCGCACTGAAACCAAAACAAAACAAGCCGAGCCGAGCGGTACCGAAGAGCTTTCGAAATCTGGTCGAGTCTAGACTGGTGCGTGCGATTCCAAGAGCCAGCGAGAGAGATAATTAAAAGGGAAATGGAAATGCATAAAAGTGATTACAACACAGCGGCAACAACAACGACACTACAAGTCGCCACAAATGCGATCGTTAAAGAGTAGGAAACCAAACTTCAAGCTTCGTCCCGTCCCAGTCCCAAACTGGCCAAAATCAACATGTAAATTTCAATTTTCACGTACGTAAATAGTTTTTCCAACGAATTCCGTACGTGAGCGAATAAACAAACCTGCAGACGGTCGGGGTGTGAGCAGAGATGGATCTGTGATATCGTAAAACCACCATTCCGTCCATTTTCATTCCACCCTTTGAACCGCTGCCCCGCCTTTGGACTTGCCGAAATTCAGCAGAAATGAAAAATACACAAAACCTAAAGTCAGTCACCGAAATCCGGTTCGGCGCCGAGGCTTCGGCCGAGTGCCCCGCCGCCGCTGCCCGCCTGCGAAAGCTTCCCTGAGCGGTAGAGAGCTGGGAATTGCGCTCAGTGTAAGCGCCGCTAAAGCTCCTGGTATATAAGCCAGGCGACCAGGCTAACTGATCGCAATCCAAGCTGTGCCTTCGTACGCACCACAACTCCATCGATTACGTTATCCCGAAACGGTCCGGAAAATAAGTGAGTAGCTGCCAAAGGAAAATAAAAATCAAATCAGGAATCCCGAGGGGAGCTCTCCGCGCTATTCCACCGATTGCGTAAATCCGGAGCGTGCTATCGCAGCCCCAAAGCGCCAAAAGGAAATCAAAATCAAATCAGGAATCCCGAGGGGAGCTCTCCGCGCTATACCACCGCATGTAGAAGTCGAAAGCGGAAAAAGCGACGTGGTCGTAGACTCCGATTGGGAATTGTGAAATCTTCTTCGTAAAATATTGAATCAAAACGAATCCAATTAGTATGCATATGCGATATATATGCCAAGGGCCATTAATAATGCATGACGACTAAGTGGGCAACGCGCCGCAGCACTCACCTCGGATGACTCTGCTCATCGAAGTCTAGACTCAGCGACTCCTTTAGCCTGCCCGTCATCTGTTCCAGCAGCATCCCAGCATACTTCTCGCCGTCAAAATGTCTAACTCTCACATTTCTCCTTGCAGCTATCCCACGTCAAGATGAAAGCTTCGCTAGCCATCGTGTTCTGCGTGATTGCCGGTCTGGCAGCCGCCGCTCCCGAAAAGCAGTACACCAACAAATTCGACAACGTCAACGTGGACGAGGTTTTGGGCAACGATCGGGTCCTGAACAACTACCTCAAGTGTCTGATGGAGAAGGGCCCGTGCACGCCCGAAGGCCGCGAGCTGAAGCGCCTGTTGCCCGACGCTCTGCAGTCAGACTGCTCCAAGTGCACCGCTACGCAGCGCCGCAACTCCGAGAAGGTGATCACCTACCTGCGCACCCATAAGGCCGGCGAGTGGAAGCTCCTGCTCAATAAGTACGATCCCACGGGCATCTACAGGTCCAAGCACGAGACCCAGTCGAAGAAGCAGCAATAAGCACTAAACACATACCGCTCCAAGCACTCATTCTACCATGAACCTAATTTAAATCCGAGATCCACAATAAAGTTAATAGATTTTTATACCTAAATGCGGCAACAAAACGTTTATTCCAACGAAGGCGGTGGCGGGAGGACCATCTAATATTGGATAGTAGAATGCTAGGGTGGCTAGGGTGGCGGGAACATGTGCTATTTGGTCTCATTGATCAGGTCGATAGCCCGAAACTGGTTGGCCACGTTGATGGTCCAGTCCGACTGTTGCCCGGCGGTGAATTCCTTAATGAAGCGGTAGTTGCAGATGAACACCTTGTCCTGGTACTCGGGCAGAGTGCTGCAAGAGAGCAGAGGTCAGCCGGCCAATTGCAAGACGGGTTCAGTTCCCAACTCACCCCATATTCCAGGGGATCTCCTCACCCCGTTCCCGCATCTCGGACAGGCCGCGCATCACGTGGAAAACCATGGTGATCTCGACGAATCGCTTCTGCAGCTTGTCGTTGGCCTCGTCGAACATGATACCCACCTGGTAGGGGAAGCTGAGGTAGATGTCACTCTCTCTGATCTCCAGCTGCCGCCGCTGGGTCATCGAGAGCTTCTGTATCACGGGTCGCAGTTCCGCGATCGCCTCGGGCGAGACCAGCTTGTCCAGGGAGTCCAGGTCGCCGCCCATTAGTCTTGAGGATACCACCTGCAGGGCCTGCTTGGCGCCGTATATAAAGTCCTTCAGCTGGAACTCGCTATCGAAGTAAGGCCGGATGATGAACTGGATGGTGATCCAATTCTTGAGCGAGTTCAGGGCCGAGGGCCATACGATTTCAGGAAAGTCCATGAGGCGGGGCAGGCGGTTGGGGCTCTCCCTCGCGCCCTGCTCCTTTTTGTTTTGTTCCTGCGGCACAGAGGCTAGATTGCGCCTCGGAATGGTCGCCGGTTCCTGTTTGCTGGTTGCGACGACTGTGGCACTGGGGTGAAGGCGTAGCAGGGGCGCCCGGGCCATGCCCAGGCAGCGTCTAACCGTGTGCTGCATTGCGTAAATTGCAATTCGCAGCAATTAGCTTAAAAATATTATGTTATTATTGCGGGGTGCAGTGTGGCCGCCAAAAGACTTTGCAAAAATCCAGCAGCGTAAAAATGTTTATTTCTTTGAAGTGTGACCGCTCTTTCTACCCGTTGTTCGGCATTTTATGGGGGCCAATGATGCAGTCATATTGAAAAAATTTGAAACAGAAGACAAAAACATTCTTTTCTGCATTCAAAACTCGATTTCTAATTTTTGGCCAGTTTTTGATAATTTCCTTTTTGGTTGGAAAAAAATGGTTACATTTTTTGCTTAAACATCGAAAACACCTTAAGGGTTTTTTGATCATAACTTTGCTTAAACCCAACCGATTTCGGTCTGGTTTTGTTTTTTCTTCTTGGTTTTAATAGGAGAACTTTTCTGCATTTAAAACTCGATTTCTAATTTTTGAAAATTTTTTGACAATTTTGACGATGTAAAAAATTTATAAATTTGTTTCCTAAAAAAACGCTACCACCTTAAAGGGTTTTTTGATCATAACTTTGCTTAAACTCAACCGATTTCAGTCTGGTTTTGTTTTTTCTTCTTGGTTTTAATAGGAGAACTTTTCTGCATTTAAAACTAGATTTCTAATTTTTGAAAATTTTTTGATAGTTTTGACGATGTAAAAAATTTATAAATTGGTTTCCTAAAAAATCGCTACCACCTTAAAAGGTTTTTTGATCATAACTTTGCTTAAACTCAACCGATTTCAGTCTGGTTTGGTTTTTTCTTCTTGGTTTTAATAGGAGAACTTTTCTGCATTTAAAACTCGATTTCTAATTTTTGAAAATTTTTTGACAATTTTGACGATGTAAAAAATTTATAAATTGGTTTCCTAAAAAATCGCTACCACCTTAAAAGGTTTTTTGATCATAACTTTGCTTAAACTCAACCGATTTCAGTCTGGTTTGGTTTTTTCTTCTTGGTTTTAATAGGAGAACGTTTCTGCATTCAAAACTCGGTTTCTAATTTTTTGCCAATTTTTGACTATGTAAAAAATTTATAAATTTTTTTCCTAAAAAATCGCTACCACCTTAAAAGGTTTTTTGATCATAACTTTGCTTAAACTCAACCGATTTCAATCTGGTTTAGTTTTTTCTTCTTAGTTTTTCAAGGAGAGCTTCTCTGCATTCAAAACTCGGTTTCTAATTTTTTGCCAATTTTTGACTATGTAAAAAATTTATAAATTTTTTTCCTAAAAAATCGCTACCACCTTTAAAGGTTTTTTGATCATAACTTTGCTTAAACTCAACCGATTTCAGTCTGGTTTGGTTTTTTCTCCTTGGTTTTAATAGGAGAACATTTCTGCATTTAAAACTCGATTTCTAATTTTTGAAAATTTTGACGATGTAAAAAATTTATAAATTGGTTTCCTGTAAATTCGCTACCACCTTTAAAGGTTTTTTGATCATAACTTTGCTTAAACTCAACCGATTTCAGTCTGGTTTGGTTTTTTCTCCTTGGTTTTAATAGGAGAACGTTTCTGCATTCGAAACTAGATTTATAATTTTTTGCCATTTTTTACCATTTTGACGATGTAACCCCTTTATTTTTTTTTGCCGGCCATCAGCGACCAGCGTAGCCGGACTTTGCGATCGTTAGCTAAATAAATAATACCGAAAAATATCAAACAAAAATGCCGCAAAAACGATATTTGGGGAATCAAAAAATCACGATATAAATATATTATTTTTAGAAAAATATCGATATATTGATTTTTTGATATATTATTAACACTGTATTATTGTATTTTTATCAACTGGCTGAGAATAATGATGCGAAAACAAAGGGCTACATTACATTATTTTAAATTGGTATTTTCATTTCAAATAATAATTATTATGGTCCCCTGATAGGAAAACATCGATATTTATATATTTGAAAACCCGCCGATGTTTTTGTTGCCCCAACATTACGTTTTTTTTTAGAGTAAATATAATCCCTGTGCAAATATTTATTAAGATTCTTTTAGCTTTCCGATTACGGGAAAATTTACAATTCACCGAAAAATTTAAAAGTTTAAAAACAATCGATTTTGCTGGCTAGAGCCGGACCACCAGCGCAATCGATAGTCAAATCGATATTTTGACAGGTCTCTCACTTCCGCCTGTCAATTTTTTCTTTCTTTCCCAGCCACGACGAGGATTCGACAGCATGAGGTATATTTGAGTTTCGTAAATATGCGCGAAATGTGCGCTTCTGCGGTGCCAAAATAAGTGCGAAGTGTGCGGGCAGAAAGCCGTGACGTTGTGTGTTATGAAGAGACGCCAGATAATTCAGTTTCGCTGCGGAAATTGTGAAATAGCCAAACGTGCGCCGCACACCTACACGCACACAGGCACACAGATATGGGCAGTGCCAAAGGCACCCAGCACGCTGCTGCTCGGATTTGCGACTTGCGACTAACGAATTCCCTGTGTCTTGCAGTTCTCTTAAACTCCAGAAGAGGCTCGCAGCCTCCGTACTGCGATGCGGCAAGAAGAAGGTCTGGTTGGACCCCAATGAGATCAACGAGATCGCCAACACAAACTCGCGTAAGTAGTCGCTGCCGCCGCTGCTCTTCTGTGAATAACTGAACTGACCTCCCTTCTGTTTGCTATTTACAGGCCAGAACATTCGTAAGCTGATCAAGGATGGTCTGATCATCAAGAAGCCCGTCGTGGTCCACTCCCGCTACAGGGTGCGCAAGAACACCGAGGCGCGCCGGAAGGGTCGCCACTGCGGATTCGGTAAGCGCAAGGGTACGGCGAACGCCCGTATGCCCACCAAGCTTCTGTGGATGCAGCGCCAGCGCGTGCTGCGTCGCCTGTTGAAGAAGTACCGCGACAGCAAGAAGATCGACCGGCACTTGTACCACGACCTGTACATGAAGTGCAAGGGTAATGTGTTCAAGAACAAGCGTGTCCTGATGGAGTACATCCACAAGAAGAAGGCCGAGAAGCAGCGCAGCAAGATGCTGGCTGACCAGGCTGAGGCCCGCCGACAGAAGGTGCGCGAAGCCCGTAAGCGCCGCGAGGAGCGTATCGCCACCAAGAAGCAGGAGCTCATCGCTCTGCACGCCAAGGAGGACGAGATCGCTGCCAAGGCTGCCACCGCGGGTCACTAAGGAGTCCAGGCCTCGCTGGTCGGGCGGGGCACACAATATTGATAGTACTTGTTTATCAACTGAATAAAACAAAACTTTAGTTTGGCCGAAATGATTTTGTACAAACGTGAAATGATCATTATTCCGCTTCTCAATTGAGCTCGTTCGCTGGTAAGCTCAGCTTCAAAGACAATTTTTATTTTACTGAGCTTGAAATAGCTAGTAATACTGTATTAAATATTATCAATTTAATGTTTAATTATTTCAAATCATGCATTATTACAAAAATATAGTTTTAAATGTTACTACCATTAGTCAAAATGCTTAACAGCTCCAGCTGTTCCATAATCCGGAAAAGCTTCCGCAGACGGTCATACTGTAAGCTCTAAGGCATATTCTTTCTATCGTCTCCGATCAGTTACACTTTTTCAACCTATTAAACAGCACATTAGCAATGCCAAAGGTAATTAGAAAGCCAACATTGAGTTCCAAGGACTTGATTCAGACTGTACTTAGTAAGTATGTAGACATCCCGATACGGGAGAGCGAAAAATATGGTAAGCACTTCGAAGAGCTGACTTTTACAATATTCAAAGAACTGAGAAAATGTCTCCAATTGGACAGCCTTATTGTGGAATTAAGTTTGGAAGGTATGTGCCCGCTGTCCCAGGCTTCTTGCCCAGAAAAACTGGCAGCCAAAACCTTATTCCTTTCTCCTAACCCGCCTCTCTCTCCACATGAGTCATTTTTCAATAACACCATAAACGATATAATTTTGTTAATAAAACACTCATAAAGTCAAGTACTCTTATAACCGAGTCTAACGACGCGTCGTTTCTAATAATCTGGCAGATAACAAATGTGCAAGAGGTGCATCAAAAGAAAATAAACCAGGGCTGAAAGTATATTTTACATACACGAATTATAGTATAGTTTAGTACATATCATTTAATATTTATCAACGTAAAACATTAAAGTTTCTTTAAGCGCTCTGGGAATGTGATTCGTTTTTACCAAAGTTTCAGATTTAAATTTATTGGAAGTTTAAAACGCAGTAACGGAAGCGTCCGATACAGTGTATACATAAATATATAGAAATTTTCAGTATTAGCAGGAGAACCCCTAGTCATATTGGTATGGCCGGGATGCCGATGTTTGTATACCCTTGCAGTTTAAAATTGGATCAGGAGGACCTATTTGAAATCTATTATAACTAAGCAAAAAATGCATTAATTTCAAATCTAATATTTGTCTTGTGCTATTTTTTAAAGGGCTAAAAAAGCCTCACACAAAATTTAAAATTTAAAAATTAACATTTTTTTGTTTAATTTTTGACAATTAAAAAAATAAATATGTACATTTTTTTTCTGCCAGACAGATCAAATTGGCTGATCAAAAATATACATGATTAATAGGGTCGCTAAATTATAATACCATGCAAGAGTTAAACAAGAAAGGAAGCTAACTTCGGCACACCCAGAGCCGGATTTAGGTGTGGGTGGGGCCCCGGGGCACCAGTCGAGTGGATGCCCTTTATATAATTAAAATTTCTCATACCTGTACACCTAATATTAATTTTTGAATTAATTTGAATAAAATACAATGTATTGTCATAGGTAATACCTATTAGGTATGAATATTAATACTAATATTAATATATATTAAATAATAAAAAAAATAGTTCATTTGTGGAAGCCCCAGGCAAGTGCTCCGTGTGCCCCGCGGTAAATCCGGCCCTGGGCACACCCTTGCAGCTTACAATTGGGTTATTATAATTTAATACAATTTCGTGTCAATGGCAGCTGTCTATGATATCGTATGATAGTATGATAGTAGTCCAGTCTTAATAAAATTAAAACCGAAATTCTAGAATAATACAAAATGGCCATATCTCAAATTATATGAAAATTATACGGCCCGTTCCGACTAATATAGAAATGAGAGCATATAGAAGACTATCTGTAAAGTTTCATTCAGATAGCTTCAAAACTGAACATGAACTGGACATGGCTAGATCGACTCGGCTTTTGATGCTGATCAAGAATGTATATACTTTATAGGGTCGGAAATGTCTCCTTCACTGCGTTGCAAACTTCTGACTAAAATTTAATACCCTGGGGGGTTTAAAAATAACATGTTTTTCAAATTATAAGACAAAAATAGGAAAAAGATGATACAACGTAAATATATATATGTTTTTTTTTTATTATCTGCCAGATTTGCAGAACCACTTATCTTTATCCGTGTCGTGTCATCATTCCTACTTTATCGCTTCACTCGACATCCTGCTCCGCTCCGCTCCCTATCCCTTCGATATCCGTTCCTTTCGCGCCGTGTTGTCAATACTCGAAGCCAGCTCCACTTATCCGTATCCGTGTCGCGACATCATGTCCGTCCTTATCGCTTAACTCGACATCCTGCCCCGCGCCTTTTCGTATCCGTTCCATTCGCGCCGCGTTATTCGCTCGTTACTTATCGCGTAGTTCACTCGTCAATATTCGCAGGCAGCTCGGGAGATTTATTAAAGATCGTGAAGCCCAACGAATTCGATTTAGTCTTTAAGCTGGAAATACCGTACTACGAGAGTATCGTCGTGACGCGAGATTCGACAATGCCGGGAAACGTTTTACTCGATATGACGCGCGTGCTAGGGCTCCTTAAGGACGATCCTCGCGCGGATCGTCAGAGCATCCGGAAACTGCTCCTCTCTCTCGTTTTGAATAACTATCTCGCCGTGGACCTGTTGCAGAGCTGGCTGCAGAGCCACTTCAGTCGCGCCTTCGATCGGGTCGCGAATCTCATGGAAGTGGATGGTATAAAACTGCGGTACAAAACCTGTGGGCCGGCCCACACAATCGTCGTTGAGGGGCTGGATCTCGAATACTCGGTGGACTATGTGCCCGCCATCCGCCTGGGCGCTGAACAGAACGTTTTAGGCGACGAACAACTTACCTACTTTAGGCGCGCGAATCTCTCACACTGGGATGCGATTCCCAAGCCCCTAAAAATTACCACAGCCCAGGTCTCGTTCCGGTCTTCCTTTTACGAGGCGGAAAGGGTAATGTTAGAGGGCGAGAACATGAAAAATTGCTTGGACGGAATCAAGTTGATTAAGAAATTTCGCGATGTAAAGACCAATTTAAGTAACTTTAAGAGCTACTACATTAAAACTTTGTTTCTTTGGAAGATTAGGAAAGAACTCCCTCACTACTGGCTCCAGCCACTCACAGTCATTTTGACCGACGTAAGTATGGTGAACTCGGATTAAATTCGAGCCCCAATTAACTTCTCTGAACTATATCCCTCATCCTCCCCAGATGTTTGACGAACTCACCAAGTGTCTGGGCCAGGGCAGGCTTCCCTTCTACTGGGACCCCAACCTGAACATGCTCGACCTGACGCGCGACCAGGTGGATGAGATGTACCGATGTGTTCAAAAGTTTTCAGATATGCTGAAAAGACAGGTTGAATCTGTTCCATTCCGCCGGACTGGCGGCTTTTCATTCGTCGTTCTGCGGGCTTTCAGTAAGTGCTGGTTAAATCTCTTGTCTGACCATTGGCCTTAAGTATTCCGTCTTTCCCGTGCAGGTCACAAGGAGGAGCGAATTCCGCTGCGTGCTTCACATCGAATAGCTAAACAAAAGGACATCAAGAGACTACAGCTTTGCTACAGCTTTGAGTAAGTGTTTTCAATTCGCGTAAGTGTTCGTTGCCCTAAATACAAATTCCCTTTGCAATCCTGCAGAAGGAGCAAGCTCCGCACCATTACAGGCTACATCTTCGCTAGGAAAATGCTCCGAAGGAAAGCCCTGGCGAGGTGGGAAAGAGTCCAGGACTATAGTATATTTACCAAGCTATCCCAAAACCCAATTTGAAAAACCAATTAAAAATCGCAAAAAGAGAATGTTTATTTTATGAACTTAACATAAAATCTGTATTCCTAAAATGATTGTACAAGTAGCCTTTGTGTGCATTCTTTGTTTATTAAAGAATTCGTACATATCGTTAGCGAGGGAATATTTATATACAGATAATCAAACTTCAATTTAAACGTTGCCATTAACAAAAAATAGCTGAATAAAGAATTTGATTATAAATCTGCTTTCCAGATGCGGAATGTCTGCGAACACATAAACTTTCATAGTAGAGTCGATTGCGGAAACCATTACTTTTTGTAATAAAGATATATTAAACAAAAATCTATGAAGTACTATATTTCTTTGACTTCCTACTAGTCGAGTCTTGAATATCTGTCCACAATTTACGGTTTCCGTTCATGATTCCGACTACAGAATATCCTGTGGAGCCTCGAAATGATTGCTGCAAGTCCTATTCGTACGCGTCAATTTTATGCCAAAGCTTTTAGACCACAGCTCTCTTCTGCTTTAGTCTTTCGGTACCAAATAAGTATTTTCCAAAGTTTTAAATAATTCGTATCTAAACAGGAATGCAAATTATATTTAATTACGCACAAAATAAAAAAACAATACCTCTTCTGGCGGCGTTTGATACCACATTGAAATTAATAGGCATCAACATGCCCCTAGGGCGAGGATCATGGTGGAATTATACACCATTAGGATCTTTGACCGAAACTTTTACGCAAGGTATGCGCGGAAAATAGCTAATTTCCACACTCCGTCTGGTAACGCTAATATATCCGAAGTATTTGTTATCGATGTCCCTCATTCGTCGTGAATTCCGCGTCGAAAAATATCAAATAAAATTATCGAAATTTTGATAAAAATATATTAAAAGGAATACTGAAGAAGCTTATTGTTTACATTTGTTACACATAAATAAAGTTATTGAGTTATTTTGTTTTATTTCTTACAAAACTTAACTATGCATCAAAGTTTGGGTGATGTTTTCCGATGATTTTCTCAATGTCAATTTTATTTTTTGAACACATCGACGACCATCGACATCGATATTTTCGGTCGAATAATATATTCTTATTTATATATACATATATTATATATATTTTATTAAAATAATATAACAATAATGTCGAAAACATCGATGTTTAAGCAACTGCTCTCCGAAATTTGGAATAAAGTCTCTAGTGATGCCGATTCGACCGAAAACATCGATGTTGATGGTCGTCGCTGTTGGCAAAATATAACATCGATGCATTGCTTAACCTTGGGATTAAAAATACAACGAAAAACGTCAGAAAACATCGCCAAGAAAAACCTCGAATACCCCACCATGCACGGAAATGGACGAATCGGTAAATTTTACTACCCAATTGTTTTCCACCATGCACAGGAATGGACGAATAGGAAAATTACCGGTACCGAATAGGAAAATTACCGGTACCGATTCGTCCATTCCTGTGCATGGTGGTGTAATAGGGGTGACCTAGCTGCATGGTGTTAAAAAATGGGGTGGGGTTGTCACAATCGAACATCAAACATCGATGAATCGCCTAACATCGACATAAAAAAAAACATCGAAAAACATCGGAAAACTTTGCCAAGAAAAATACTAGTATTTAAGCAACTGCTCTCCGAAATTTGGAATAAAGTCTCTTTGGACGTGTCGTCGTCGCAATTAAAATTTTAAATCGGACGCGGACGCGCGCAGACTGTTTAGAATTCCTACACATATATTAATTGGACCGAGCTCGCAACGAGCTCAGTGCGTGCATGCAAATTTTTGGCATAAAACGACCGCTACTTCTTAGAGGCAGCGCACTTAGCAGAGCCTTTCCGCCGGAGCAGCTAATCCGACACAGAAACCCAAGCCGAGTCCAATTCGAGTCCAAAGCCAATTCAAACTACCTGTGACTGCAGCCAGATTTCGTAATCCCGCAAAGAACCCACCAGTAGCCAGACGCCAGTCGCAAGTCGCCAGTCAGTGAAAGTGCGCGTGTGTTGGTCGCTGAAGGAAAATCTCATATCAATTATAACCTGCGGTGTCAGCAGGCAGTAGCAGCAGCAGCGAATCATCGCCACAAATACACAGCCGGAGATCCAAACTCGGCCACCATGAGCGGATACACAGACCTCACCAAGCTGGAGACAAGTCGGTAAGGCCTCGAGTCCGAATCCAGTTCGCTAGTTGAAGCGTTTAAGTTCAATTTGATCAAAACGATGCTAAATTGGACGGGGCACACACACCCCATCCCTCCCTCTCACTCTGGTGAGCTCTCTTTGGCTGTCGGCTCTCTGAGCTCTCTCAAATGCCAGCCAACCGCACCCCTCTTACGTTTTCTCTTTCGTTTCGTTTCATTTTGTCAAAAAAAAAGGAAAACAAGATACAAGAAATTTATCGTACGATTTTCGGCGGCCATTCAAACACGAAAGAAACAGCCAAGCCGTCCCGTCCCGTCCCGTCCCGTCCGCTGATATGACACAATCGGCTATATATTGTGCACCTGTGTGTGTGCTTTCTGTTTGTTTGCCTAAATGCTTCGACTAAGCCAACAACAGAGGCGAAAAATCACAGTCGGCTCTCGGATGAGAGCGATAAGGAGCGAATCCTCGCTATCGCCCAGTTATCAGCCACTATTACTCATCGCCAGATATCGTTTATGCTTGCCTGTTTGATATGTGACCAATAACTATTCGTTCGGCCTCCTTGGGGCTGCTAAATCTTGGAAATTCTCTGATTCACCCAAGTTGGCGACGCACACACATCGCTCAGAGGTGTCGCAGGTGTCGCCTTGAACGGGGCGAAAGACGAACGGAGAACGACTCGATATTCAGGTGGCCACCAATGGCCAGCGAGCAACAAACCAAACAAACCCGGTTCAAGTGTAGGTAGAATATCAAATTTGCGGGCGTATCAAATATCGATTAGGCTGGAGGTACTATGGAGGTCAGTTAAAGGCAGACACACAAACCAAATATTGGTCAATTCGGTTCAAAAAATATACATAGGCATGGTATGTGTATGTAGATATGTTTATGCGCCATTGCCCAACATTGCAAATACGAGAAATACCACAAAACATAGCGGACAGACGCCACAGAGCGCCGACAGAGCATCGTTTTCATTCATCATGCTCAGCTGGTTGCCGTTAGAGGAGGGGCAGCGATGAGGTGCGGAGCGGAGGCGTCTCTTACTCTGTACAGTTCGCTCAGAAAACATCACGCCACACGGCGGCCGCGGAAGAGAAAATACAAAAAGAGAGCAGGCAGCGAAAGAGAGAGTTACGAGATACGCTTGCCACATGAGCCACCCACCCACCCCTTGCCCGCTGTTCGCCAGCTGCCGCTGAATGAAAATAATCGCCTGATTTCGGCGTTGTATGCGGTACATCACCTTTCTCCCGCCACCCCTGCCGTCTTCGCCTCGCCTCTTCTTATTTTCGCGCAGGTCGCGTGACGCTGGCAAAGCTTAGCCCAATTCTCACACAGCTGAGGGTAGGAGGCAGCGGCTCGGCAGGCAGGCAGGTGTGCTATAGTCAGGCCCTCCAATTGGCTGGCAGCGTGTGGCGTGTTATCCCATCCGGCGGCGTTTAGATTCTGGGGAGCGGGAAGCGGGATCAATAGGAAAAAAGAACTGGTGACAATGATGACTCTTTTGTGTGTTTTCCCGCATCACAAAAGGTCAATAGCAATGGGGGACACTCTGGCGCGTGGCCAACATTCGGGCGTCGCCTGATTAGACCCATCTATGCCAGCACCAGCTAGCGGATTAAGGCACCGCAAATAATGAATTATAATTGAAAGTAAAGTGAGGCGATTGAGCGTATAGAATTCCGTGGGACAGCAATCTCAGGCAATCTCTATTATGTGCCATTATGCGCCAGTGTCGACTGTCGAGTGTCGATTGGCGAGTGTCCAAGCGAATATAGTTGATAAGATGGTAATTGCTTTTGCATTCCTACGTTCTCCCCCAGAGCCCGTGATTTCCACGATTGGAATTCAACGCCACAATTAGCGTAATTAGTCAATGGGAATATCTCCCCGGCGGCATACTGAAGTCCACGCCGTCTGGTCGTGGGCTAGAGAGCCTTGACATGCGTCCACCACGTACAAAGTAGACGCCACAACTAGCCGCCCTCGCTCTAGATCCCCATCTAGCTCTGGTTCTTGATGATGTCGGTCATCGGAGCAGCCATCAGTAGGCAGCCCACGGAGCACGCGGCACTCGCGTGGCCTCCCCTACCCGACTGGTCCCTTCCTTACACTTCAGCCATCGATATCTAGATTGTCTAAGTTTGCTTGCCGCGGGGTGCGAGGCAGGGCAGGCGGGGCTCCCTAGGCTAGAGGTCTTTAAATGGCGCAGTCACTAAAACTAAATTTATCAGTGCGCTCGGCGCTCGGTTCTGTCAACTAGCTGCGATCACGCGGTTCCCCACTGGCTGGCTACGTCGATTTGGCTGCGCTGGCCAATCTGAGCACAATCTGGGCGAACTGAATGGGAGGCGGAGGCTACTCCAGCGATCCGTTTGTCTGGGAGCCGTCTGGCGACGATAAGCTATGACTGGCTCTCAGACTTTGGCCGCGCCAGTTCCAGATGCCAACCTAGGCCCCTACCTCGGATGAGACGCTTTCGCTCCGGGGGGTTAATGGCTGTCAATTGCTGGTGTTTATGGGACTTGACCGGGGCGATGTTACGCGATCTCATCGTGAAATTAACGTTAATGAGACCGGCAAGGATTGTATAACGGTTATTACTTGGGGCACTCGCCTGCCCTCCAAGGGGGCCCACCTGGAAGCGTCCAGCACGTGGCCGGGGCTAAATTGGCTTTGGGGCCCGAAATAGAAATCTTTAAGAGCCACACGAGCACTGTCAGGTACAAAAGTAGACACCAACAGGTTTTCTGCTTTATACAAAATTCAAAAATACAAATTCAATTTGCGACAACGACGGCGAATCACTGATTTGCATAGAAACCAATTCATATCTATCATACGCCACGTTGGTCAGTCTTCCCGCCAGCCAGCGGCGCACCCAGCGCAGAAATAAGACTTCGGGTAGCGGAAGTCTGAACGCGGTAGACTTAACGACGCTGGAGAACGAACGCTAGTGTCTGGTCCGGTCTGGGCTGGCGTTATGTGATGTGGCACGGTCCCCAATCATGTGTCTATTGTCCCAAACTGGTTTCCCTATGCACACGCTCCACTGGTTTACTGCTCGCTAGCTAGCCCAAGCTCATCTTTCTATTGTGTTCTGCTTTCAGGAACTGCCTTCGCCGCATCGCCCGTCACGATGAGCAGCAATTCTCCAAAGACAGCATCGTCAACGTGATGGAGAAGTTTGTGAAGACTGTCAACATTATGGACGACACCATACTCGTGCCATGCAGGCTCATGGATCGACAGGTTAGTAGAGCAAATCCCCTCTATATACAACCCGGAACCCTCTTCAAAAGCTCCCTGCGACTCATACTCATCCCCGTCCCTTCCCATTTGCTTGTTCTCCGACAGATCGGTGACAGCACTGACATTATCCCGGCCACCACCGGCAAGGACACAACCGCCAACCAGCTGACACAGAGCTCCAGCGCCCAGGGCAAGCGGGGAGCGGCGCACTCGAAGAACGTGCAAGACTTCCTCAGCGCCTCGGAGCTGTTCAATCTTTACAACATGCTCAACTCGCTCAAAAAAGATTTGCTCTGGACCGCCAACCAGGAGGACGACGAGCAGCACCAACAGCAGAATGAGCAGCAGAAGCAGCAGCTCAATACCAGCCCCAATTCCACTTCGAATTGCAATCCCAGCGAGAGCAAGACTGAGTCCAGCACAAGCACCGCCGCAGTCACAGGCACAGGTTCTTCGAGCGGCGCAATTAAGGGTCATGTGCGCCGCACCTCTACCGCCTCGATGATGTCCACCAACTCGGTGAGCAACATGAGCGACTCGGACTCTGACATCTCGCAGGAGAACGACTCTGGACTGGAATCGGACGGCAACAAGAGCGACCACGCGCAGAGCACCGACGGTAGCGACATCGTTGATGTAGCTAAGTCGAAGCAGGCCTCCGGAGACAAGGCCACGGAGCTGGCGCAGCGCTGCCGGAGGCACCTGAACGGTCTGTACCAGTGCCTGGAACAAATGACAGAGGCGGCCAACTACCTGACCGCCAGATACCAAAGTGATATTGGGCCCGTCTAGGACGTCCCTCTTTTCCTATACTCTTCTCCTATTCTTCAACACCCAACCCTAAACCTGCTCCCAGTTGGGGGCAGCTACCTTCATACCATAGTCGCGGGCGGGTCTTTACTCTCATTAGTATCAAGTAAACCAAGTGTGAGGTCTTTCTTTAACTGTAACTGTAACTATATCCGTATCCGTATCTGTATCTACTATGTATATGCTTATGTATATGTAACATGAGGGGGTGCTAAGTAAGACAAACGATGAGGATCGATTGTATAAATGTATAACTGGGGATGATGATGAGAACTAACTGGTAGTTTAGTAGTGGATGGAGCAGCCTAAGCCGAAAGCAACAAATTAAGAAGTCAACAATATGTTCGTTCTATTGTATAAATTGGTAGCCTCTTCGTTTAATCTCTCTATGGGTTTTAAGGGGAATCGGAATCGAAGTGACTAAACACACAGACTAAATCACAGCCCAAAAGTCCCTCGTATATATTGTTTATTGGATAGAGAAGCTAGCTGCGGGGACTGCAGGCAAACACACTGTTCAATAAGTACAAGAAATCTAATTTCTGACTAAATTACACACACTCACCACACACAAGGGGAGTGGGGGGTCAACGGCAATGGTATGGGGCGACGGGCGGATCAGGCGCCGCCCCCACTCCACCCTTAGTCCGTATTGCTAAATCTTTATATACGTATTCCACAATTGTTATTGTAATTGTTTAAGCCAACTATTTGTGCCGTTATGTTTCGTTTGATTTCCTCGAGCGTCACTCGGTGGGCGGATCGATCCTCCGGAGGCGGGGCAAGGCGTAGGTCCCACAGATCCCGCTTACAGTCAGCCTGGCTCCGCAGGACCACACCCCACCGCTTGCCGCTGTCGCAGAGCAAACTGTAAATTACTAACGTTAATAGCGCTTGTGCGAGAGCTAAGAAAGAGAATTATTTATACACAATAAATAAATTTTACTTAGAAAATATATATGTATATATTATTCCACCTGCCCGTGTTTCTTCTCTTCTGGCCGTCCGGCTTTCGGGGCTTGGCAACGATAAAGAAAGAAAGTGCCGACGGAGCTGAATTTGTCGACTTGCGACTTTGTTGGGCTCGTGCGATGGGTACAAAGGCCAGTTGCTGGTTGAAAGGTGGCTATGGCAATGGCCATTGTAAATGTGCTATATAGATTACAGTGGAGACCCGGTAACTAAACCCCCGGCACCAATAAAACTTTTCTGGCTTGGCCTCTTAATTGATCGTATCTGGTTTTCATTAAAGTAGTCTTGGGCCGTACGCAAAGCGCCTCCAATCTAATCTCTTCTAGATAAACACTTCGATTCCTGTGCTTTTGGCACACCACAAAGAATTGACGTACTTGGATAAATATATATTTTTCTTATCTGATCATTATTTCCTTCAGTGGCTGTATCTTAGATGCTCAGTTGAACATTCCCCGTAAATCCAAGTCGGAAACGGTCTTATCTTATCGTGTTTCCCGGCCTATTATTTTGGGCAAACGCGTGCCGCGGCATCTGAAAAGTCACTGGTTTTATTCCTCTGCTGATTTTGATTCGGCATAAAATGGTGAGGGAGAGGCAGACTCAGAGGAAACTTTCCCCACTTGGGCTAGAGGGTGTGAGGCAACCTTATCGCCACATACTAAAGATAATGTGTGCCTAAGACCTGGAGGAGTGCTGCAATTACAAAATAATTCCCCGCCCGGTTCGATTCATAGCCTGTGGCCGTGAATAAACTATCAATCATGCGACTGACTCATGGCGATATCTATTTTCTGCTCAAGTTCAGGGCGGCGGCGGGAAGCTCTTCAGCTCTTGGACTCGTGCTCGACATGGAGGGCTGTCCTTCCACAGCATTACGTCTTCTGGGAGCTGCTATGTGGTAAGCGGTTATGGGTAATGGTGTAATCTGCTTCAGAATGTCAGGCTTTTCGAGTAAGTACATGTATCTGGGCCAAGTTAATTGTGCTTTCCGCCGCGGCCACTTGAGCTGCTAGTTAGTGTTTATTTCTGTTTCAAATTTGGCTATTTGTGTGCTCTTGGACGTGGCCTTATCTTGGCGGTGACGACGAGAATCGCGAGCACTCTGAATAGAAGCCATGAACTTGTTTCGTGCTTATCGGCAAACTCCACTTGAGCGGTTTCCAGGGTCTTCCTTTTGCGCCATGGCCCACTGTCGTACATCGACGAGAATCCGCATCCGAGTCAGGCTGGGATTTCTGTGGGGTTCTTCTTCTCTCTTCTCCGGCAATCAATTAGCGCCCTGCTAAGGCTTCCGCATCGCGGGAGGGGTTTGGGGATGGCGAATCAAGTCAATGCGAACTGCGCCAGTCTTAGGTTCAGTTTCAGTTTATTTTTTCCTACATTTATTTTGGCCGGTGGATTGGCTGCTGCGAGCCAAAAAAAAAAACTTGTTTACGGTTCTAGCTCGCTTTCGGCTTCCGCTTGTTGTTGGCGCTCGCCTTAACCCCGGACAGAGGCGGAGCAGATAGACGGAAGTATCATAACTCAGCGAAGATCGATACTCTAACACCGCTCCGCCATTCGTTCGTTGTGTTCGCTTCCGTTTATTGACCCCACCTGAACCTTGGGCAGAGGAAGAAGAATCTTGATCGGAATTAGCATTAACCCAGCAGAGCCGAAATCAAAAGAAAGTCGCTGTAGTCGGCGTGAGTCAGCGTTTTAAACCCTCTGTGTGACTGGTCAAGCGGTGCCAAGCCGCCCAAGGTCCGAGTTCTCCAAACTCCGAGCTGCGAGCTCTCTAAGCTCCCCAAGCCTCGGTGTCCAAGGCCGCCGCTGCGGTTCTGCAGCATTGAGCTGCAGCCCAAGAAGCCGCCAAGTCGGAATCAAATTCTATCACGTGCCGCTGCCGCGATCCGAAAATAACTCGGCAGCATGCAAATCGAAACGAGAAATTAATTAATAACGGCACTCGGAGCAGCTTCAGCTTCAGCCGCCGAGATTAGCATGTGGGGTCGGGTACGAAAATATCGTGAAACACTTCCGTTTGACCCCAGCAGATCGAAAGATCAGAGGCGGAAGCCGAAACGAGCCTAATCGATCTCGTAGTTCGCATAATTTCCGTTAGGGCCGAGAGGCTCCCCCAGTAACCGACTTCCTGGTTCCAGTTCCATTCTCGGACGCTGTCCGACCGATTTGGTCGAGGTTCTGGGACCAAATCGGGGACCGTTAATTCCGCATTATGCTGGACAATTACGGCCCATCTGAGATGCCGAGGTAGATGGAACAGAGCCATCGCAAACAGCTCATAAGCGATACCTCACGATTTCGCGGGTGATGCGGGGAGCGGCCTGTGTTGGCGGCCAGCTCGACGACGCGTCGGTTCATGGCTAGCAGCCACTGGTACAAAGTCCAAAAACTCGAAATTCCACACTCTCGCACACTCGCGCAGCGGGAGCCGAGAGCTTGAGCACATTACACGGAGCGCTAAATCATGCCAAAAGAGATTCATTCACGAACATTCTGCGGAGGTAAGTCCCCTTCGGTTGCAGCCAGGCTTGCGACAACCTCTCAACCCCATCTTCAGCTGAAAGGGGAGTAAGCGCTAATTGAGCACCCTCGAAGTTAATTAGCTTGGCCCACTCCGAACTCCACACACCTGCGAAAGGGGAGCACACACACCGCACACACACTCTCCCTAAAAGGTGGGCCAAGTTCAGAGAGCTGTTGTGACGTCGGCGGGAAGGCTTTCCAAAACAGCCAGCTCCACTGATTCAGACGCACTTTATCGTGAGCGATGATACACCGAAAGAAACAGACGAACTCAACGAAGCTGCTATATAATAAGGTCAGGGATCATGAAACGTATTGAGATTTAATTTAATAAATCGTTACCAAACTGTGGTCAACATTGTAATTGGATTTACCATATAGATAAGTAAATTGAATATAAAATTAGAAAAAAGGTTTTAGGGTATTATCTTGGTCGGAAGCTTAAAAAGCAGTCACTTCTTACCTTAAATCTTACATATTCTCTAAAATTTCAAAAAATTAATAAAAAAAATTTATTTTTTATGATTTTAAATTGAATATGTAGGTTTGTAAACCTAATAAAAACTAGCACAGAAAAGCTTACCGAACTAAAATAATGCTATTTTGGCTACGTTATGAACGATTTTCCTAACGAAGTGCGAACTACATACATACATACAAGGGTAAACAAACTTCGGCTTTCCTATCTATTGTTTTTATTAAATTTCGGGTTCAAGTGTACCTGGAAACGGATATTGGATCTCTGAGGAGTGTTCTGGCTGTAGCAATGTGAAGCGGCTACCGTTGGGTGACCAACAGGCCACTATGACCTGTCTAGACGGAAGACGCAGCTGAAGGGCAAAAGGGTGATCACCCACCAATCGGATGCTGAGCCGTCCTCAGAACCGGACAATCAGCTACGCAGCAGAATGAGCCAATTTTTGCACACTGCCGCATGACGGAGCTGTTTTCCTTTGTCAACTCTGGGCCTGAAGCTTGCCCCGCTCCGAGGGAGGGGTCAATTGGTTTGGAATTGCGCACATTCCAGCCCAAGTTGCGAAACTCTGGAGAGGTGGTGGGTGACGCAATTTGGAGAACTGACCAAGAGGAACGAACGGAACAAAACGAGATGCATTTGGCCCACAGGTTTTCCCAATCAGAAGATCACTCATACGCCCGGTGTGCCGTGGCAGTGTACGCGTGCTTACAGGCTTACAAGAAGAGGCGGCAAAAGCTCACACATTGAAACGAGTCATTGGACTAGTTTCATAACTGCCAAAACAACAACGTGCCCCCACAATCCCTCCCCCTTCCCTCCTCGCACCTGCCCGCACCTGTTTTGCGCTGAGCGCAAGCGCAACCGCAGCTCGGTTCGCCGCCGAGTCGGTTTCAGTTTCGGTTTCTACTTCGGACGCGGGCTCTCGGTCCGGGCTCAGGTGAATCTGAATGCCACACACCTGGGCATGACCTTCAAGGCTAAAAACAGCAACTGCGCTGCCCGCTGCCGCGATGCGACGCCGGCCGAGACAGCGGCAGAGGACAGAGACTGCGGCGAGCCAACACTAAAGTAACATTTTATGGCTAAAAAGCCAGCCAGCCAACGACAACAACAAGAATCTCGATAATAATAACAATAATCGACAAAGACGTTAAAAAACAACAACAACAAATCAACAGACAACATGACGGCTAACAAAAACGACAACAACCCCGCCTGCCCCCGCATCCCCCACACCACCGACGAAACTTCCAAAGCTTTCGAGGCGAGATCGAAAGCTAAACTGCAGCCTGAGATGGGCCCGGAATTGGAGTGCCTTGGGATAGCGCCTTGGTCACCACGCAGTGGGCAATACCCTAACAGGAAAACGACCCTAGGTGAAATAAATATTTTAAATAACCATAACTAGAAACAAAAATACCTAAACAAGAAAGGAAGCTAACTTCGGCAAGCCAAAGCTAAATAAATATTTAAAATGTATTTAAGGATTGGCAGCTATAGTTTTTAGTTTGACTTTTATTTGCAATTGACCATCGGATGCGCTGGTCTTAACACTCATATTTATCGAAATAATTTTAAATAGCTTGGAAGGGTATACAAACTTGAATTTTGGTTTCTTATTGTATTTTCCCACTGAAATATCTTAAATAGTCTGTGTAGTACCCTTCTCAGCGCAAAAATGCAGTCAAGTTGGGATTGGCATGTAGGGGACCGGCTCCTGCTCCTGCCAGTGGCCACCACATTGTGGAAGCCGAACCAGTTTTGGCCATATATAGGACGAGTGGCGTCTCTAGTCGTGCCTCCTTTAGTGGGCCAACAGCAGCAACCATTTTGTGGACCCTGGTCGGGCCATGTTTTGGACCCCACTTAATGCTGATTTGATGTTTTAAGCGTGGCCTGGCCAATTGGTATTCCGCCGGGTAGTTCCTCGCCTGGCGGCTCTCCCGCTCCCGTGCCACCCATTTGCATAATTAGCAGCTGAGACGCAGACGTCGACGGAGCCGTAGCAAGTCCATGATCTGTCTGCTAATTTTCCATTGTTGCTTTTCTGGGGATTTTTAGAACACTGCCTGATGAGGTTTATTTTTACCGGCAGTCAGAAGATATATAATGAACGAGATGACAAGAAACGGGGATAAGCGGCGTCGCTGGAAATTCCTCAATGACGGGGCCAGAAAAAAACCCAATCAAGATGAAGAGGGCAATTCAAAATATTGGTCCTTTATTGACGTATTAAGTATATGCGTTCAGAGTTCAGTAATTATATAGGCTGTGATAGGATAATGGGTTCACAACAACAACGAATATCACTCATACCACGCGTGGTACCGACGTGGATCTGACTGCAGTCTCATCCTAAGTTGCGGTGTGTGTAAAATGTGGTAAGTCGTCGTATCAAAAAGCTCGTTGGATTGTCTTAAGGTCGCTGCTGCTTCAAATCGGAAAACCAATTGAGTATTCGGAATCTAGGGCGCATAAATTACTGCCATGCAGTCTAGAGGGGAACTACGCGTTAGCGTTGGATCGAGCTTGACTTCTTGATTCCACGGCGTGCGTCTTTCGCGACAACGGTCACTGCTCGCTCGGTGCGCCCGGTGTCCGATGTTCAAGTGTCGCGTCGCGGGTGAAACTAATTAAGTAAATTTAACACGGCACACCGGACCGCCCCACTACGACGCCTCCTGCTCCTCTAATGGCAGGCACTAGTACGCAAGTACGTAAGCGAAAATGAAAACTAATTGCAATTTCAATTTCAATGGAGAACACAAGTGGGCAAAGCTACAAATGCATAACTGTTTGTATATATATGTATATATGGCAACTAATATACTTACTAGGCCAATGGCTTGATTTTGGTTTGGGGTTTTTCATTAAGTTTATTATCACGTTACAGTATTGACTTAGATTATGTATGTATGCTTTGTGTGGGTTCTATAGCGTCTATATGCATATTAATTGGACACAACACAATACATAATTCGATTAATCCAAATTACAACCAATTACAGCCCCCGAGTCGGAGGAAATCATTATAAACCTTGCCAATACAACGCCAGCTTCAACCAATGTCTGGCATTGAAAACAGAATCAACCTTCATTTACTTAACTAAGGAAACAGAACAGTGGAACAATGTCATTTCTTCTCCATTAAACTACGTACAAACAATTTGGCTAAACAATTTTCAGATTGGATGGATAATACATGCTTTACTTAAAGGACTATACTTCCGAACACTCGGCTGATGATGGTTAAGTGTGGCAGGTTCTACCATAAGTTAAGTTGAGTTTTCTAAGTGTACGCGTGTACGCGATATGCATTGACAAGAGGAATTTCTATATGGAACTAAAGAGTATTACGAGTTATTAACTAAGAGCAAAGTATTCAAGCTAGGGCTGGTTAGTTTGTTGAGATAGTTACGACGGGCAGGCCAGAAATTCGGTGTTCTAAACACATTTCCCGCTTGCCACATCCATTCTAAGTGAAAAACGAAAGTTTATAGTATAGTATAGTATAGTATATAGGAAAAAATAAACAATTAATAATAATTTGGCTGATCTGCTATAAATAAGACCTCTGATATATGAAGAAACCAAAACGAGAAACAAACAAACATCAAAAACAATTCGCTACAAATTCTACAGATATTAGATAATAAGTAATAACTTTCTGCTCCAGTCCATAGTTCCTATTACGGCACTCGTCGAGTGTTTCCATCAATGTAAATAGTCGTCTTCTCTTATCAGCTAGAAAGTTATTGCGCTCAGTTTCCGTGTCTAGTCTGAGGGATTCGGTTGGACTTGGTTTAACTTAGTTATCATTACGGTCTAGGTTATGCATGATGGTTACGTGTGATGATGATGATCTTAGCCCTAGTAGTCAGTTCACTCAGTTCTATTAACCATTCAGGCCACTAAGCTGATGGCTCTGATGCTCCAAGCTTCGCTTTAGATCCACAATGGTGTTCAGTATGAGCTGCTGCTTGCTACCGCCTCCCATTGCTGACGGTGCCTTGGTTTCCTCCAGTGTCACGTCTTGCATAGAGCTTTTTGCCGACACAGAAGCCGAGAGCTGAAGTTGCGAACGCTCGTTCAACTTGCTCCGTACGTTTGCTTCTGTAATTTCTGTCGTTATAAAGGGGAATCAAGGCCATCACTCATCTACTCACCCAACTCCAAGTCAAAGTTCTTCTTGATGCGCTCGAACGAGGAACTTCCCTTGTACACCTTGCGCTTCAGCGGCTCACTGTGCGGGCAATAGAAATTGTTGTTAATCAGGGACTCAGCCTGCAACTGACTCTGGACTTGGTCATCAAGCTTGACTTTCGCCTTCGG
Source organism: Drosophila nikananu (assembly GCA_008042635.1). Taxonomy (NCBI): domain Eukaryota; kingdom Metazoa; phylum Arthropoda; class Insecta; order Diptera; family Drosophilidae; genus Drosophila; species Drosophila nikananu. The sequence goes on along the minus strand of VNJV01001014.1, from coordinate 26,546 downwards.
CTGCTGCTGCAAGTAGTTGTGGTTGCCAACATCCTCCACAGCCACACAGCACTCCATCTCCGAGTCGCTGCCGTTGAAGCTTATTACTGTAGTTGTAGTGGTCGATGTCACCATCATGGACCGGCGCTTGCCCTTGGGGCTTTCCTGGAGGCGCCTGCCATTCAGCTGCAACTGTGGTGAGAGCGGAGTCTTTGGCACATTGCCGTTGTTCATCTTGCGCGGCGGCAGCTCTGGTGGAGTGTTCTGGTTCATGAAGTTGGTCAGATGTGTCTTGCGAGGACTGCAGCGCCCCGGCTTAGGGCTGTTGGGCGGCGAGGCAGAAGAGGAAGTCTCAAACTTCAGCATCTCGATGCGTTTATTGATCGCGGCTGCCAGCTCATGCTCCAGCGGAGTACTGTTCGGGGGCGAAGTCTGCTTCTTTGAGTCCACCTCACTGTGCTTGAGCATCTCCACGCGCTTGTTAGCCAAAGGATTCAAGCGCCGTGGACTGGCGACGGGTGTGTCCCTGGGAATGCTACAAAATAATTTGTAAGTATATATGCTTGACTAAAAAAAAACTTAGTTGAATATGCCTACCTCTGCAAGCTGTTTTTCATTGACTCTAGCAGCGACTCGGCCTCCATTATAAGCTGCTTGTACTTCATATCAGCTTCCAGGTCGGCTTTGAGCAGAGCTTTCTCGCTCTCTGCGATGGTGAGCGAGTTCTTTTCATTGACGGTGCCAAAGATTAGAGAATTTGATCGATTCGACAGTGGAGAAGTCTTGTAAATCCTGCAAATAAACTGGCTTATACTAGGGAACAATACCGGATTAGGTACAGGACTTACCTCTCCCTGGGTCCAAGAAGATTACGACGCAAACACACGGGTGTGCCTCCCACGCTGCGAGTTCCACGAGGCTCAGTCAGAGGCGAGAAAGGCAGCTTTTCGCGGTTCTCGCAGCTCTTCTTGCGCGTCTTAAGGAACCGCTTGCGTCGTCGCTGATGAGAGCCATCGGTCGCTTCCTGGCCGCTCTTACGCCGCGACCGCGTTGACGATTTTCGCTTCAACGTGGGGCTTATTGGCTGGTGAGAATAATAGTAGCAGCTACCAAGATTGCGAGCCAGATCCTGCCGATCGAGCACCACCTCTTGCATGGATGATGTGTCTATAAAATCAATGTCCAACAGCTCGTCAGTATCACACTCATCTCCCGCATCCTGTCCAGTGTCGAGCTCCGAGGCACAACAGTCAGTGGGATCCGAGTCACTGCTAAAAAAGGGATGAAAATGGGTAAAAAGTGAGCAAGCCACTTGAGTGCAGCGCTCACCTGAGTATGTCAGTCTCCTTCTCGTAGATGTAACTCTCGTCAAACTTCCCAATCATCTCGTTGAGGGTGGCCTCGTCGTCGCTAAGCACAAAGGAGGTGGTGGTGGCCCCAGTACCGCCACCAGCTACTACAGGAGCCGAAGTTGTTGTTGTCTCCACTTGTTCCAACTGACGTCGCTTTATGGTGTGCGGGGCATGCAGATTTTCCACTTCAGTCGACGACGAAGAGCCCTCGGACTCGTAAGCGACTCCTGTTCCAGGTGCAATTACGCCACCAGCACCAGCCCCACCGCCACCGATGTCCACACCCACTCGAGGCAACTTGCTGGGAGTGCCTCTCCCGTTGGGGGTGACTTTGTTTGCTGTTGTTTTGGCTGCCTCAGCCGAAACTTCCAGCTCATTGCTCGACTTAATGCCCGACGAGGTGGTGGAGGTGGTGCTGGTTGCATCGAGCTCCAAGCGCGCGGGGACCGACGAGCCTGGTAAGTGCTCCCCTGTGTTGTACCAAGGATTGGTCCTTATGCGACAGCGCTGTCTCGGTGAGGGAGCTGTAATGAACGGGAAAAAGCAATGCGAAGTGGGGCGTTACTCCAGTCAAGTCGGGACTAGAAATGGGGTTAATTGCTCAGCTGGCGTCATAACTCCAAGCCCACAACTCACATTCAAAGAGCTTCGGCTGCTGGCGCAGGGCCAGCGGACTGGGCGACGTCTCCAGCCCAAAGTTACACTTGGGCAGAGGATCCATTGGCGACATCTCCTCGATGCGGTTCAGGCCGAACTTGTAGCGCTGCGCCTCGATGGCCAGCGTGTTCACGCTCTTGGGGAAGTAGTGAGTACCCGAGCGCATGTTGATATAGTACTCGGGCGGATTGTAGTTGCTGGCCGCGCACGGCGAAGTGCCGTCGGTGGAGTAGCCCGTGGAGTAGGCGCTCTCCGGCGAGGGCAGGCTGTGCGGTCGTGGGCCTGGCATAAAGCTGCTGCGCTGAACCCCCCGAGGATTTCGCATCCGCGATCCTGCTGGCGGAGCAGGTGGTATGGGTGGCGTACTGGTCAAGTTGTCCAGAGACTCGCTGCCAAGTTGAGCCGGAGCCAGCTTAGAGGGCAACAGGCGACCATAACGCACATGGTTGTTGCTCTGCCTGACTGGTTCTTCCTCATAGATGAGGCGCATGGCGCTTAGGTTTTCGGACTGTGGACGCTGGTGATCCGCCAGGGGCGCCGCTGGGCGCAGCAGTAGAGCGCCCACCTCCTCGTACTCCACCTCCTCTTCGGGTGGAATGTGATAATCCCCATTGGAGGGTTGCTCCCTGAAGGTGGTCTGCTTGCCGGAAGAGGGTTCCTTGGAGCCAGTGGACCAAGACAAAGACGATATGGATGACGAGGAGCAGTTAACTTGAATAGGCGACTTGTCGGCGCCAAAGTTATCCTTGGTGATTGGCACGCTCAAGTGGTGTAATGGCTGCTGTGCCTGCAGGGGCTGCTGGTGTGTATAACAGTTCGGGGCATAAAGCAGGTTGTCCGACTTGGGCGAGGTGATGGCGTACGAGTCATCATCCGGGGATTGCCAGCCATAGCGACGACTTGGGGGCTGTGGAAGCGAAAGGATCAGAATTTATCCCTACTATGGATGACTCCTGCTTACGTGGCACTGAATGGGCGATACTTCGCGTCTCCGAACCGGACTGGCGATACTGTGGCTCCCGCTGCTGGTCATAACCGGACTTGTGAGGTTGCTTCCTTGCGGCGGGATGGTGCCAGTCTTCTTTCCGTTCCCCTGGCCGGAACTGGAGCTGCCCGCCTCTACGGCGACCTGTTTGTGCTTGCTGCCCTTCTTGCGGGGACGCACAATGTGCGTCTCCATCCAGGACCGCAACTTGGACCCAAACATCGTTCAGTCCCGTAGTCTTAGTCGAAATGGACGGATTCTAGTTGCTGGCCTAACTGAAAAGAAGCATAGAGGAGGAAAGAAGCTATTAAAGCTAACTGACAAATGCAATTCGCTGCAACAATGAAGCAAAAACAGACTCCTGGGACCACTTTGAGCTGATAAGAAAATCCATTTAATCCGGCACAAAAGCAGGGTCACATTTTCTATAGTTTCCTTCTGCTTCTCTCTGTGACCACTCTCCGTTCGTGTGTGCAAGAGTGGGTGTGGGGTGGGGTTGTGTTGGCATTTTATGCGAAATTACCTTATTCGCAAATGCGGCCGACGTTGTCTGCCGCCTCATAATATCCTTCCTTTACGCCTCCTTTTATTGTGCGAGAGAGATAAAAGCGGACCCAACGGTAAATCTATACGACGCGCACACACACGGATACGAACACAGACACACACCCACACGCAGGCACACTTCCTGGGTCTGTCTCTGTGTTTGTTTGTTTTTTGTTGACGGTTATTTTTTGCCGTTCATTTCAGTTCCGTTCAGGCCGAGTACCGACGCACCCGAGTTGGGGGTTGTTTGTAAGCCTGCCCAACGATGAATGCTTGACTCGAGGACTCAACTCCCGCCCCAAAAACGAACTGTATGTGTATGCGTGTGTTAGTGGGTCTTTGACTGTGGGACTTGTCTGTGTTCGTCTCGTCCTCGGTTGTAAATCCCACGTAACTGTAAATTTTATGTCAAGCTATTTCCCTTTTTGGCTGCAGACTTGAATGTTTAACGATATTTTGGCACTTTGCGAATATTGTTATTGTTGATTGGCAATAGTTGAACTTCGATTCGATTTGTGTTTCATGCAAATTATTTGAAAACGTTCTCGACGAAATTATAAAGAAAAAAGCAGAGTAGCTTTTCAAAGAAGAAGGGCAAGTTCTGTAATTTTTCGGTGGTGCTACGTAGGAATGTTACGTTTGACTTTGATTTTTAACTTTTTATTTCCGGTTGCCTTATATTTTTATGTATTGGTATGCGATGTATCAACTTTTTGGTGGTTGAAAGAAAAGCGTGCGGCAGAATTCAACTAATGATGCGCGGTCCGGCGCGAAAAGAAAGCGTCCGCCGCCGTCGAAGGAAAAAAAGCTAATGACGGAATGCGCAGCGAGGATGTGCAAAGCGAGCCGCTGCGAATTCGAAATTATCTGATGCTGATGGGAGTTCTTGAGAAATTAATCAGATTGAGATCATTTTCGTTTTTGCAGAAGTTTTTCCCGTAAAACCGAGGAATTATAGAGTTCAGCCTAAAAGCAATCAATTTATTCGTTATTTTAAGAATACCCTGAACCGTTGTTCAGCACTGCGGGCAAGAAGCAGCCGGAACGCAGTTGTGAGTGCCAGCTGACTTGTGGCGTTGCCCAACACCGTACGTTAAAATTTGTAGTTGAAAAACATGCGCTGCTATTACGAGGAGCTAGGGCTCCAAAGAGACGCCAACGATGGTGACATCAAGACCGCCTATCGCAAACTGGCCCTGCGTTGGCACCCCGATAAGAACCCGGACAGCCTGGAGGAGGCCAAGGAGCGATTTCAGCTGATCCAGCAGGCATACGAAGTGCTTTCGGACCCGCAGGAGCGCTCCTGGTACGACAATCATCGCGAACAGATTTTGCGGGGCAAGAACTCGGAGTACGCTGAGAACTGTCTAGACGTGTTCCAGTACTTTACCAGCAGCTGCTACAAAGGCTTCAGCGACGACGCTCAGGGCTTCTACCGCGTATACGGTGACGTCTTTGTACAGATCGCCTCGGAGGACATCGAGTTCATGGATGAACACGACGACCACCTTGGCCTAGCGCCCGAGTTCGGCAACTCGGATAGCAGCTACGAGGAGGTGGTGGGTCCTTTCTACGCCTTCTGGCAGGCCTACAGCACCAAGAAGACCTACGAGTGGCTTTGCCCGTACGACGTCCGTGAGATCAAGGAGCGCTTCATCCTGCGCAAGGTGGAGAAAGAGATGAAGAAGATTGTCCAGGCGGCCCGCAAGGAACGGAACGAGGAGGTGACCGTCGTCGCTTAAATTTAATTTCTTATTTGTCTGACCTTTTCCTCTCTTATTCTGCAGGTGCGCAACTTGGTGAATTTTGTTCGCAAGCGGGATCGCCGAGTGCAGGCCTACAGGCGCGTTCTGGAGGAGCGGGCCGAGGCCAATCGTCTGAAGCAGGAAGAGAAGCGCAGGGAGCAGCTGCGGAAGCGGCAGGAGGAACTGGCAGCCGTCAGAGAGAACAAGGTCTTCAACGAGGGCTACGAGGAGCAACTGAAGCAGCTGGCACAGCAGTATGGCAGTGACTCGGACGAGTACACGGATGGGGAGGACGAAGACAACGGTGAAGGCGTCGTGTACTCGGATGACGAAAGCGATCCAGACGCCGAGGAGATTCAAGTGGAGTACGTAGATGATCTCTACTGCGTGGCGTGCAACAAGTCGTTCAAGAACGCCAAGGCGCGGGCCAATCACGAGGAGAGCAAAAAGCACCGGGAGAACGTAGAACTGCTGCGTCAAGAGATGGAGGCGGAGGAGGAGGCCTTTAATGGAGACGCCTCCCACGAAGACAGTTTAAACGGGGTGGAAGAGGCGCTCGATGAAGTGGAAATCGCTGATGACTTATCCGGCGACAAGCTTCTCAGCGACGAGGAGTCTACGCAGACCAAGCGCAGCAAAAAGAGTAAAAAGTCGAAGAAAGCGGCTGCCAAGCAATTGCTGGAAGAAGCCAGCGATGGTCCAGACGAGCCCATAGATCTGACGGCCACGAGGAAGAGTGAATCTGAAGACGACGACTGGAGCAGGGGCAAAAGGGCAGCCAAAAAGGGCAAAAGTAAAAAGACAACGTCAACGAACAAGGTGAAGCCCACAAAGCAATCAGTTCCAGAACCAGCTCCCAAGGATCCCAGGAAGGAACCTGCGAACGGTCCCAAAGGCGGCGATGAGGATCTCGAACCGACAACAGCGCAACACACCTGCGTCACCTGCAGGCTTGTATTCGACTCCAAGAACAAACTGTTTGCGCACCTGAAGAAGACGAACCACGGCGTCTACATACCCAAGGCCAAGCCTGATGTCGAGGGCAAGCCGCCCGGAAAGGCAAAGGGAAGGCTTAACAAGTAAACTTGAAGGGAAAACCTCTTATCCGTACTTTAGAAAAGTTAGACGTTTATTTATGCTAATGTTAAAAATAATTCGAGAATGAAGTTAAGTATGCTCGCTCAAAGCCAGAGATTGTGCTCCTTATTTCCGGAGGCAGCTACGGAATGCACACCAGTTTGCTGCCGGACTCCACGCTTCGGCGAACACGGGAACGCATGTTGGAAGACTCCGCCTTCAGACTCAAGCCGGCGGCAGCAAAGGTGAGTAACACGCCGATAACTGCGCAGTAGAAGGAGATTCCTGCGGCGGGAGCGAAGTTTAGGTTTTGTCAGCATAGAATTTAACACTTTTACCTATGCTGCAGTCGGCGGGATAGAATGGTTCCGCCTCCGAACCGCACAGGCGTTGGACCCGAGTCGCCCGCCAGCCCAGCGGGTGCAAGAAGAGGGCCAGCATCACGCTTATTCCTGGAAAACGGGCAATATGTCATTGTGTTGGAGAAGCTGGAAACCGGAGCACTTGGCTTCTCACCTGACACCACTTGGGCGCAGCCTGTCATGTTGTGGATGCTCTTGCCGAACGCAGACTGGCGACAACAGGTTACCAGGGTCAGAAGCACCGTGACAGACAGCAGTGTGAAACCCAGCGAGACGAAGAACATGGCAGCTTTCCACTCGCCGGGATAGACGCTACTGTCCGTGGTGAGTCCGTCCAGGTCGAAGCGGCCGCAGTGGAAGCCCCCCTCCTGCACCACCTTGCAGCGCGTGTAGATGCCCACCGATGATTGGCGCCGGGGATTGACCGCTTGGGCGGGGCCCAGCAGCCACTTGGGCGTGACCAGGGCCACTGCGAAGAGCATGTCGGCCACCAGGCTACAGAGGAACCACAGCAGGCTGGCGCTCGTGATGATAACGTAACACATATCAGCAGCTTCTCCGATTCGAGAATCCGATTTCAGCAAAGTTCACAGATCGCCAGCGACGTCAACACTGGCTGGATAGATAATAGATTCTAAGCGTTTGGTTCTCACTCTGTCTGAGCACGCACATCCCACACCCACCCACAGCAATGGCACCGCAACAGCGTCACCCACCACCGCCGCGCCAGTCGCCACCACCAGCAGCGCCGGGGCCAGAACTTCCTCCCAGCTGACCAGCCCGAAATGGAATTGTTTATTTTATGCTTTCGTCGTTCGCTGTTATGCGCTCGCCTTTTGCGTCTGTTGTCTGTTTTATGTTATTCACCCCGCACACACACGCTCACTGGTGGAGAAGGGAGTGGGGCTAAAGATGGGCAATGGTGGGGGAGGGCAGTCCGGGGCCAGGGCCAGCAGTCTCGTCAAGTACTCAATTTGTAGTAGCAATCGAAGCGGAGAAAGAAAGAAAGAAAACGCGAATGAAAGAACTCTGTGCTGCCTCGATAGCGTTTTTGCTAATCCCCCCAGCGGCGGTGGCTATTTGGCAACTCTGTGCCACACTCTTCTGGACTTCCGTTCACGCAGGCGTCGCCTATTCCGTTGCCGCTGCTGCTGCTCCACTGCGTCATCGCTCGCCGACACCAACCGACTGAATGAATGGGGCGCATTAAAGCCAGCTGCAGTCCCGGTTCCCAGACAGAGGGAAAGACGGCGACGGAGCCAGGCCCCAATTGCAGCACTGCGAGAAATGCTCGTCAAAAGAATGGCTTTGTGATTAAAGAGGATTGATCCCTCGTTCTGAAAATATGTAAGTACAGTTCATTAAATCCAAATCTAAAATTTTGGTCAAACTTGTACAGACAAAGGAACAAGAAAGAACGGAAACTGGCAAATAGCTAAGGGTTCCGAATTCGAAATCAATCATAACTAAGCCAAAAAGGCATTTATTTCGATTCGGAAAGCTTTGCTATGCTAGTTATGATTATGCCAACAAATACGCAAACTGCATCTTAAGTTTAAAAAAAATATATTTTTTTTTTAATTTTTGACAATTTTATCGATGTTACCCCTTGCAAAATGTTTAAAAATTTAGTACAATTTTTTTTCCTTACAACATGGCTAAAATGACTCGGTTGTTGACGCTGATCAAGAATATATATGATTTATAGGGTCGGAAATGAATCCTTCATTGTGTTTTTAACTTCTGACTAAAATCATAATACCCTTAAAGGCTAAGAATAAAAAAGGGAAATAAATACAATTAATGACTTCATTTCTTTCTAGTTAAAATATGGATTTGAATTTTTACTTAAATTGTTAACTATTTTCACAAAATTGGTTAAAATATTTTATAGAAATAAAAAATTCATTTTGGCCTAAGTTTAAACTTTAAAGTATCGTAGCTTGGGCTAACCTTCAAATTGGCCTTGATTTTTCACCAAAAATTTTGGGAATTTAAATCTATATTTTGTATAATAATTTGTTGGATACTTCAGGATTTTAAAGACAGAAGTGATCTGAGCATTAGTTTCAACTTTATTTAAGTTATATTTTAAGTGTTGGCAGTTTTTCTTTCTTCAAGTGTAAACATGCAGATGTGGGCGCCACCGCCGCAACATCGAGAGCGCGGAAATCCAGACATTCCAGAATAGGGCCGCTAACTTTAGCTCTCACTGGCTAAATCGCGCTCTCAGCGCGCACACACACGATCGAGTTGGATCCGATCCGACAACTCCACCAGCAGCAGTTCCAATCCCCCACTCCCTTGCCGAGCGGGTGAGTGAGTAATGCGGCGTCTGCTCGACTCGATTCGATCGATGCAAATGGCTCTGCTGTAATTCAGATCGAGGCGATCTCCGGTCGAGCGGTTATCAGTTGACCGCGGCCATTGGGGGCCATTGCGTCATCTGGCTGGGCGCACTCTCTTTGCGTACAGCGATCGTGACCGAGTCCGTAATGAGATCCGCACACAAATTGCGCTGCCTGAGGAAATCACTTTCACTCTTGTTTTCGTCGCCGGAACAGAATCCGCCATGGGGATCACTTTTAGTTGGCCAAGATGCCGCGTTGGATGACTTTCCTGCTGCTCTTCCTGGGAGACACCCTGGTGCAAGCTCACTACTATTACGAATATGGCTATTGGGAGATCAACGAGCCGCCACCACTCTGCTCCGACTACGAGATGCTGGTGGTCAACACCCTCCAGTGTGTGAGGCGCTGCAACATTGTGTGCCGTAACGGCATCTGCTTCGAGGATGGACCCTGCCCCTGTGCCGACCAGTATGTGGGGGCGAATCAGGACGGACTGGTCTGTGCCGCCGAATGCTTACCCGGCTGCCGGTCGGCCGGTGGCTACTGTGCCACCGCGGATTTGTGCGTGTGCCGCAATGACAGGCACTACTACTTCGATCCTCTGTCCCAAAAGTGTCGTCATAGGGCTGCCCGTCTTCTGGATCCGTGCCTGGGGTAAGTGATGTAAATATGACTAGAGTATAGTAACAGGATGTCTTCTGCAGACGCTGCAATCATGGTACCTGCTCCTCCGACGGCCAGTGCACATGTGCCCAGGGCTACGAGCTGCGGGCCACCCTGCTCCACGGCCAACAGTGCATACCCATCTGTGAACAGTAAGTAGCAAGCTCTTACGAACTGTAGCCTCTACTTAATCTCACTCATTTCTTCCAGCGACTGCGGACCCCACGCCTACTGCTTCGCGCCCAACCTGTGTGCTTGCCGGCACAAGCATCTCCATTATGCTCGCAACGGCATCTGCTCCAGGGACTATTGACCCTGGATAAAGTCAGTTGCAGCTGGCGGCATTTTTTAAGGTTCCTGGTAATGTCTTCTGGTCGAAATTTCAGAATTTCAGCGGTTTGTAAATGTGTAGTTTTAATATCCTATTTATTTAAATTAAATTAATTACAAAAATTTGATTGTCATATCGTAGGATCTGTCAAATATTAAGCGGGTCAGGAAACCGATTGACTTCACCTCTGTAGGGTACAAGTTGTCTGAGAGCCCAAGCCGCAAAAAAAAAAGCTTTAGAGAGCTGAAGAGAGCTTGGTTAACAAGTTTTGTTGTTGGTGCTCCTACCACTCCAAATTAAAGCAATTTTGTTATTGTTTATAACAGATCAGACACAAGAAAGGCCCGTCGGTTAAAATTTGAATTAATTACATAAATATGTACATATGTGTGTATGTATATATATCCGATAGCCAGCAGATCGGCGGAAAATCAAGAGCGGAGCTAGGCAAGGCATGCGTACGTGTTCTCCAGAGGCGTCGCCATTAAAAGTGAAAATGGCAAGGGGCCAGAGGAACTTGTCTTTGAAGAGGGGAAAAAACAAAAATATAAATATTTTTATAGTGTTTTTGTTTTTATTCTTATTAGTTGTGAAATATTAATGTTTAAAAGTTGAGATATGGATGAATGTTTGCTTACAACAGCTGCTTCTAGTCGCGATAAGAACTGCGTTTTTAAATTGTTATGTTTGCTTCAAAAATTGGGGTGTTTCAACAAAGGGTATTCCAAGTGCAGGGTGTACCGGTTCTTAGATAAAGCCACAGCAAGCAAGCCCAAGAAAGCAGCGCAGTCGGCGTCATTTTTAGCTGTGCGCGTGTGGCGTGTTTTTGTTTTGTTGTTGTTCCATTGGAGGCGGGCCTCTTGTTGTTGGCGACATCGCACAGTGAGCTATAATGATGTTTTGAACAAAATGTAATATTTAATTCGTTCGTTAAGTTCAATGAAAAGTTTACCTTCAAGTTGATTTTACCTGTAATTGGTCAAATTATGGGGTATCTAAAATAAATAAATACATTTATATAGATATATATAATAAATAAATGTATTAAATAAATAACATTTTAAAATTTCCAGTAATATTTCCACTGTGCCCATCACCAGCGGCAGCGGCATCGGCACTCGTGTTCCGATTGTTCTCCATCGCATTTCAGTTGGAGTTTTGCTGTCCATCGGCGCGGTTCAATCTTTGGCTGGAAGCTCCTGCGCACCTCGTCCCAACCCCCAAGAGCTCTTTCTCTTTTGCAACTGCAGCACTTTGCAATTTTAATTACCAGCTAGCGGCTCGACAAGAAAGCAAGAAACAGGAATAATATGGGCCAAGTCAAGGTACGTGGACTCGGAAGAGTAGCATTTATTGTGTGTGTAGGCACCTCTTGTGTATACGGGTATACGCATCCTTTTCGTCCTGCGTGGCGGCATGCTTGGAAAGTGGACAACCCAGTTGCCCAAGCGTGGGAAAATCCAGCTTAGCAGTGGACAAAAGCGAACAGGAGTACGACCTCCAGGCTATAGATTTATCTAAGAACTATTTTATTCTGCTTTATGGTCATATGTGTGTGCTCGCTAGGTGGGTTATGTAAGAAACTCGGTGAGATGCGGCCGCTGTGGCGATGCAATGCCTCATAGTAATGACATTGATTTAAGGCCGCCTGGCGGGTTGCGTGTGCTCTCCACTTACAGCATTGATTAGGTCGATTTAGCAATTATCCCTCCTGCCTCCAATCACGCGCATATATCGGCCACATCGTAGAGATATCTGTAGATATGGTAAATACATACCCGACGGAGGCGTAGTTGCTGCGCAGTTTGGAGGCACGCACACCAAAAAAGCCCCAAAAACAGAACAGTTTATGAGTGTTAATAAGTGTTAAATGCACCAAACCGGTTAGGGCCATCCCGGCCAGCTCATCTGTTCGAGCAGCGCTCGCTTTTTGATTCTATTATTAAACACCAACAGTAGACACTGCTACAATCACAGGGGAGCAGGAGGAGGAGCAGACGGCGGCGTCGCGTGTGCGTACGTCTTATCAGGGAACTTAACGGGGGGCTTCGTCGGGCTTGGGCGAGTGGAAAATATTCTGATCTCCGATAAGACAGCATTGATCGATATGAATAGGCCGGAGACACTTATCCCCCACCCATTACCAGATTCCCAATTACCATCTGTTCTCCTTCGTATCCCTAACCTAACCCCACTTCTCTGCTCTTTCCTCGCCGCTGCCGCCACACCCACTCTGAAGAAAGCCACCTCTGCGCTGAGCAAGCTCTTCGTGTACGGGGCCCTCAAGTACGGACAGCCGAGCAACTCGATCCTCGCCAGCACTGGCAATGGACATGCCAAGTTCTGGTGCAAGGCCACCACCACCCAGAAGCTACCTCTGGTGATCGCCACCCGGTACAACATTCCATTCCTGCTGAACAAGCCCGGGGTGGGCTATTACGTAACCGGCGAGATATACGAGGTAGACGATCGCATGCTCAACTCCCTGGACAACCTGGAGGACTGCGAGGACATCTACACCCGCGAAAAGCAAGACATGAACATTGGCGTGGGCGAGGGGTAAGTGCTGACGTCAGCTCCAACGTAGAAACCGAGCTGACCATCTGTTTCTATTATTACTCGCTTTTCAGAACCGTTCCCTGCTGGGTGTACCTGCTCCAGAAGTACCCGGAGAAGCTGCTCAACCTGCCGTACCTGTCCAGCTACGAGAATTCCACCACGCATCCTTACATCATGCGCCACCGCCGCACCCACAAGCACCCGGCGCAGGACGACCTCAGCTACGAGGCCCAGAACTAAGCGCCTAGTCGCCTTCTTATGTTACCGGTAGTTGCATTTCTAGATCGTACATCCCGAGGTGTACGGATCGATATATACGCTCTTATATTGGCAATTGATATACACACTGATATCTGATATATACGATATGTACCATACGCATTATTTAGGTTTTAGCGAACATAGTTTGTAATTAAAAAAATAAACTGAAGCAATTCAAAGGACAAGCGTCTGGCTCTCACTTATGTACACATATAAAATACTCCACTCAAAGTACTTTTCCACTGATCCCACATCCGGCTCTCCACCCGATTTCTTGCGGTGTAGTCAAGCAGCTGCGCTGTGAATGGCAGGAAGAAGAAGAGATCGGGAGGGTTACGTCGACTGAGCAATCTCTGAGGCTAATTTGGGGCGACGATAGACGACAGCGTAACCGATAAGCTTCGCGGCGAAGAGGAAGCGCCGCACCCAGCAGTGTCCACATGAGGAGAATGGCGGCTAGGGTCTTTGTGTACGGCACGCTGAAGCGCGGAGAGCCCAACCACCATTGGCTGACGAAAAAGGAGAACGGGCATTCCCGCTTTCTCGGCAAAGGCAAGACAGTGTTGCGTTTTCCCCTTGTGGTGGGCACTCGGTACAACATTCCATTCTTGCTGGCCAGGCCCGGCCAGGGGAAGCACATACAAGGTGAGATCTATGAGGTAGACCAGACCATGTTCGGCAAATTGGACGAGCTGGAGGATTACCCCAACTACTACGACCGTGAGGAACAGGCCATACGCACCGAACAGGATGAGTAGGTAACTCGGGTAGCTGGCAGTCTGGCTGAAGAGTACATCCGCTTCCCCTTTCGCAGGACCGTCCAGTGCTGGCTATACCTGATTCGCAACTTCCCGGACAAGCTACTAGCCAAGGAGCAGATCGAATCGTATCACAACACGCCGGAGCAGCCGTACAGCGAGAAGTCAGCACGCACAGTGCCGTCCCGAGACGATCTATCCTACTGACTGACGCAACTCTCTTGCAGCTACTTGAATAGCCGGCCGGAAGACCTCAAGACGGACGAGTGAGACAAGGACAAGAGGAGGCGCTTATAAAAAAGTAACGTTTATAAACGGATTTCAACGCATGGCTATTATTCGTATTCTATGACATTGATTCCATAATTCAAAAAATGCAAAACGAAATGAACAATAGTAGTTTGTGGCTGTAGCATAGGGTAGAGTAGCAGTGGGGGCGGAGGTATTGATGAATCAAGGAGCCTAGAAGGATCGCATGAGCTGGCGCAGAACCCCTGAAACTAGATAACTTGAGCTCGGCAGCGGAAACTGTGTCGGTAGACGACGCTTCCCGTGTCCAGCACCAGCAGCAGCAGCGGCGGCAGCTGCTGAAACCTAGCTGGCTTCATCATCAAGCGACTGGAATCGGTTGGAGGCCGCCACTGGGGCACTCGTGGCCTCCTGCACGCGCTGAAAGCGGCCACCATGGCGTACTTCTTCGAAGGCGGGTTCATTTTTCTTCTTGCGCTGTTCCTCCGGGCGCGCTGCACTGAGCGTTGGGAAGAACTCGGTGTTGGTTATATCCGGGGCGGCCCGTCGAGGGCGCAGGCCTCCGCCGACGGAGCCGCCGCCTAGTGCGCTCCCCAAGCCAGCTTGCTGCTGCAGATACGAAAGAGTTACGGTTAGTGGTAAACGGATCGGATCGGGCTGCTGCTAAATCTACTCACGCTGAAACGTAACGCGGGTGAAACGTAGGCCTTGGACGATGGCTTTTCCACCTCCACAGGCACCGGGATTTGCATCACCTCCTCGGCGGGAATCACCTTCTTCCAGGGTCCGTGGCCGACGCGCTTCTCTCCGGACTCTGCGTTGTCATAGCCGTTGCTGTCCTCCTCCTCCTCGTCGTAGCCGCTGCCATCGGGTGCGGTTGGGACACGAGCTGCCCGCGCTTCGGCGGATTCAGTGGCAGTTCTGCGATGAGGCGAGTTGCTTTAGAGAAGGCGAGTTTGTGCAATGGTGCGACATTGATGAGTTAAACAGAAAATGTAATGAATGCCTCGAATTTGGCTTCGAGTGAAATAATCCTGATTTTGATAGACATGCAAACACGCGCAGAGGGCGCAGGGCAGAAACTCACATGGTGCTCAGCTGACCAATCTTTAGGCCGCTGTAGTCCTTTCGCTGCTCCTCCTCGAACTCCTTCCACTCCTCCTCGACGGGCTGTACGGCGGATGTAACAATGGGGATTAGCGATTAGCTTTTATTTCATCAGAACTCACAGAACAAACTCACCGCAACGGACTCTGGCACCTTGGGGCTAGACTCGTTTTCGCCTGCTACTGCCACGCCGCCAGCGACCGCTTCCGGTTTTTTGGGCTTGACGAGCTCGCGCTTGCTGCCATCCTCCAGGCTCTTCACCAGCTCGTCGGCGGTCACAAACTTGGTCGACTTCTTGCCCTTCTTCTTGTCCTTTTTCGCAAAGAAATCGTCCAGCTCGGCCATGTTTGCAGTTTATTTTAGGCGAATAAAATTTGCGACTTTTTCGACGGGAAATTTGGCGGTGTGACCAGGCAACAGAAGTGGCGGTGGGGCAGAGACGATATATATATCGATTTTTGAGTTATCGTGGCTACAAGTAGTAATAGAAACAGGACATCTATTTCCCAAAAAAAATATTCAAAAACATAATTTTTAGAGGATGTACAAATAAAATCGTAAAATATAGAAGTTCTAAGTAAACCGTATCTTTGGTTCTGACGTCCGACTGGTTGTGAACTCGACTAGCCTCAGCGACAATGTCTATAAATCTTAGTTGGCGGTCTTATTCAAAATATCCAATACTAACGGGCATTCAAATTTTTGCAATAATATTGGCAATATACATAATTTAATGTGTGCAAAAATCACACGAAAGACTAAGGCACTGATTACCCATATTCGAGGCATTGGGCAACAAGCGCCATTTGCATAGGAGATTGATAACCACCTAATTATGTCGAACAAAGTGGAAATCGGCAACAGCCACGGCGGTGGCAGTAAATGCGAAGCTGGGCCATTGGCTATTGTGTAATGTACAGCGCCGACTCCTACCGATCGATCCGTGGCCAAAGCAAATTTTGCATCCCTAATGCATATTCATACCCAATATATCTAGAGCTCTGACGTCTCCTCTGACAGTGCAAAAACCAATAACCAAAAAGATTTAAACTGTGGCCAAATATGTTTGCATGGGTTTGCCTATAGGGACTTCCATCTCCCACCTCGCGGCTGACCCCACCTAAGTGCTCAGCCAGTGGACAACTAAGTACGAGTTCCGCCTAGATTAGCCAAGCTAATAGATATTTATGTCTGTACCAACAACACCAACCTGGTCAACGTTTTCGCTTCGTTTCGGCTGAGTTTGAGCTTTAGTTTTATGTTTGCCACATCCCGGAGCCACAGAGCGCTCCAAACCCGAAACCCATTCATATTGACAAGCAGCAGGCTGGCCGCGATCAGTCTTCTTTTGAGCGTCGCAGCGTGCACATCGAGCCGTTCCTCCTCCCAACCGCCGCTCAACACGATCAGATACCGAATCCGACTCCGATCCAATCCAGTTCGACTTAGTCTCGCATCGTTTCGCGTGCGCGAGTGAGGTGTTTGATTTGAAATATATTGCAAGCGTTTTAATTGAGGAGAATCCGAAGTACCCGAGGTAATTGAAACACTTGACTGCCAACGTTGGCGGTGGTCGCCTTTCAACCACACTGACTTCATCTGGCCAAAGATCAACTCCCCAACTCCTTGACGGTTTCTCATTATTTTTCGGGGCAATTAGGTTGCAATTCGAGGCGTTTAGATGCTCAGCGAAGCGTTTAATTGCGTCGAATGCCTTCCTCGATGCCAATCTGACCGCAATTAAGTGGCCCTAACCCACCGCTAAATCGCCCGTCTGTGTCTGTGTCAGGGTCGTGTCGTGAACTGTCGACGTCTGATATTTCGATACTTCCAAGTTCCAAGCCCTTTGCATAAACATATTTAGTTTTAGTTTTAGTTTCCGTTTCAGTTTCTGTTTTTCCTGCTGTTAATTTTATGTGTGGCTTAACTTCCATCTCATTTTTGTATCAATAGATATTTACATATTGAGGGGGTTTTTTATATTTATTTGTGAGACTGAGGTTGTCTACCTAAGGCCAAATGGGGAGTGGAATGGAAGAATTGCCAAAGATTTAAAATTTGTTCGATTTCATGGTTTAATGTCTCAGCCTCAAGTGGCTTTCATAATGATCCTCCACGTACTCACGAGCGCAGCTTCAGCTTGAGCTCTTCCTCTGCTTACATCAGCACTCGGTAACCTAAGGAAAGGGGTCACTCAGTCAGTCAATCAGTCAGACTTATTAACTGCAGACAGATTGGGGACTGCACTTTGCATTGGAAAATTTTAATGGCCCCCCATCGTCATCATCGTTAGCTTAGATATTAGTTAGATGTAGTTCTGAGGCCGCAACCGACTTGCAAAACGCTACGTAAGTTCATCGAGGTTGCCGTCTGTAAACAAGGAGGAACAAACCATCAATAAACACAGTTACACTGCTGGCTAATTAAAGATTCGAAAATGTGTCTTTACTTAGACACGAGAGCCATACCGGTTTGGGCTCTAATAAACATATGACAAAATGAAGGAGGGGCAGCAAAAAAAAATAGCCTTAATTTATCAACAGTCTTTGCAAAACGTTTTGAATAGAGCCAGATTTTGTTAAGGCCTGAAGGCAAATATCTTAAGGATCTTTAAAAAATAATTTAAAGAGAAATATAAAGTAAACGATGTGTGGCTTCAATGAAAGGTTAAAGAACGCCAATTACAGGGGCAGTTGTAGAAATATATGCTATTGAGGCTTACTCTGTTTGCTTAGAGAATTGTCGCTCCGTTTTCATCACCAATATGCAAATAAGTACATTTAATTTATTTTAGTGAATGCTGTTCAAGTCTATTAAGAAACCTGCGTTTGTAACAGCTAATTAGAAAGATGACTTTGCCTAAGTTACATACATATATTGCATACATCTTTCATATATTTTTTAAGGTGGACTAAAAACGTAATCATTAAAAGTAGAAGTGCAAAACTGTTCCTATCTCATGTTCATCTTTCCAATCAGGTGTCAACCGGTGTATATGTTTTATATCACTCTACTTAAACTAGAAAATGTGTATTTCTTTATTAATTCTATTATAATTTTTATTATAACTACACATAATAGAAATCCCCTGGGTTATTGTTACATGTTTATTAAACGTTTATAGTATCTGCTTTCTCCTTGGTGTCGCTTATATGGATCAAGTTCGTTACCTAAGTCTTTCGTTTGCACTCAACCAAATGAAGCTTTGTTGTCATAGGTTCAGTTTTAGTTTCAGTCTCAGATTCCAACCCAGCAGACAAAAAGCGGACGTAATTCGGATGGATCCGAAAAATGTCCGCTAAAGATTTGAAATACGGACAAAGAATCGGGGTGTCTGCATTAGGTACGGTGAATGCTCAAAAACGGACGCGAAAACGGACGAATATAACTGATATATGATACGCAAACTCAATCTTTTCGGGTTCCGAAAATTATAGCTTTTGCTGCCACAAAACCACTGAAAGATTATTAAATTTAGAGCCGTTTTAAGATATGAAATCGGACGTTTTGTCCGCCTGAAGTCCGCAAAACTATCGTTTGTAATATCATAAACGAAGTTTTTGTCTGCTGGGAAGCTAGGCTCTTTGTTTATGTGTGTTATGCTTATGACTTCGGGTTTGACAACTTGGCCAGGTCGGCGGCGGCGGTGGCTCTCAAAATACGAGGATTGCATAAGTGCAAGCGATCTGAGGTTGTTTCTCGACTCGGCTCGGCTGCGGCTCAACTGCTCTTGCTGTGTTTTCACACATTCGGCGGTCGCGTTTTAATTGGCAATAAAGCCCCAAAAGCTGGCTGCTAAGTAACAAGCCGCCAAGCGCCAAGCGATGAAGGAGAACCGCCCCATCGAGCTAGCGAGCTCTTCTCCGGCCAAGATTACGGCTGGTGGTTGTAGTTCAAGGTTCTGGCGGAGCTACGTCATGCTTCCTTGCAATTTCCATTTTGCCTGGTTCGCTGGAGAAGGTAAACACTGTTCGCCGGATAAAGATAAGATACAGTTGGCCCGGTGGCGGCAAAATCATCAGGTAAATAAACATGCTCGGTCTTGCGTGAAATGTCATGACATGCCCAAAATGCACGGCACAGCTGAGATTGTCTTGGAGATCTGGTAGTGCCACAGATGTGGCCAAGTGTAACGCGGCTGCAATCGAAGCCAGGCCGTGCCAGGCCACGCCGCATGCAGATTGGGAAACCAAGACTTGCCACAATTCCCGCTCCGAGTGGACGCGGGAGTGGGGACGATATAAAAAGCAGTCGGGGCAGCTACCCTAGCATTGCATAAGGCAGAGCAAAGAAATGCGAATCCGCAGGCGCAATCGAAAATCCAAATACTCGGTGGAAACCGAAAGTCCGACTAGAAACCCGTTTGCGGCAGGTTGCTAGTGACTCCGACTCCGACTGCGAGTCTGGATGTGGCAAGAGGGGCACGCGTGGCCAGAATAGCGAGGCCCAGTTTGTGCAGCCGTTTGCGCCACTCGCCGCTTGCCAATCGCCTGTGTTTTTTTCCTTTGACTGGTTTTCGCTTTCCCGGAATGCTTCTTGCACCACTCCATTGCACTCCAGTCTAGTGCACTAATTGAAACCAATTCCTGTCTCTTTTGCAGCAAGATGACGGTGGATCTATCGCCCGTGCAGGAGTACTACAAGGACAAGACGATCTTCATCACTGGAGCGTCAGGGTTCATGGGCAAGGTGTTGCTGGAGAAGCTTCTCTACTCCTGCCACTCGCTGAAGGAGGTGATCATCATCTGCCGTCCCAAGCGCGGCAAGACCCCGGAGACGCGCCTTGAGGAGATGTTCAAGCTGCCCATCTTTCAGCGAATCAAGGACGAGCGGCCGCACATGCTCAAGAAGGTGACCATCTACCAGGGCGACGTGACCTATGATCGTGAGTCTTTTCTAGATCTCCCTGACGAGAAAGACTCTAGCTCTGCTTCTTTTTTCAGTGCTAGGCCTGAGCGGCGACAGCCTGAAGCACGTCACCGAGAACACTAACATCGTCTTTCACATGGCTGCCACCCTCAAGCTTGAGGGAAATCTGCGAGACGCCGTCGACATGAACCTGTTGGGCACTCGGCGCGCCCTCAACGTGGCCAAGCAAATGAAGCAACTGGAAGCATTCATCCATCTGTCGACAGCCTTTTGCAACTGCGACCAGGAGGTCATGTACGAGAAGGTGTACGATTTCCCACACAAGCCCGAGGACCTCATGCGGCTGGCCGAGTGGATGGATGTGAAAACCCTGGACGCCATCACCCCCGATTTGCTGAAGCCGCACCCCAACACCTACACCTACTCGAAGCGGTTGGCGGAGTTGCTGGTACGCGATCACTACGAGTCCATGCCGGTGATCATTGCCCGTCCCAGCATAGGTAAGTGACCTCTTGACTAAGGAGCTCCGGCTCCAGCTGCAGCTCTGCCTCCCTGCTCCTGTCGCCTCTCTGTGTGGTGCTTTCCATGTGCTTTGGCTTCTGCAGCAATTCGATTTATTTGCGCCATTAATTCCCCCATGTCCAATGTCTATGGCTGGGGACTTTGCTTGCTTGGCGCTGGCGGTGGAGACTCCATCGGATTGGAGGCTGCAATAGCCTTGGGGAGTGAGTTAGGTTCCCCTCCGCAAACTAATCATGCGCCTTTGCTTATCTACCGGCTTAAGTCTTTGGGTTGTGTATTATTTATTTCTTTTTTGGCCACCTGGCCCGGCTTGTTTAATGTCTTTGGGGGAATGCACGATCTGTCCGAACTCTTGGCAGTCAATTAAACTTTTCTATTACCATTTTTTGGCAAGCCTGAAAGGTCGTTATTTATATAGTTATACGTTAGTGGAATTAGAGACGGGGAGGGCCAGTCAGACTGACGAATGGAGTGAAACCTGTTCGCCTGGCTAGATGCAAATCTGAAGAAAATAACACTATTTTATTCAGGCTTGGGGGTAATTTGGTGAGGTGTTTTAGGGGCTCCAGTGATATACTGATATTTATTTGCAATTTCTTATTGCTGATTAATTATTGCAAATTGATATTATATTGCAGTTTTAAAGAGATAGTTACAATGTGGACTAGAAAGAGCGGTTTTAAGAATCGAAAAAATGAATTCTATTAGACGTTATTATATATAGAGAAAAAGGGGACGTAAACAAATATTTCCTCGTTATCGCTCCCCTTAATAACAGGTTCGAGGAGGAGCGCACAAATGCCTCACTCGTTTGCTTCTGGGGGGCGGGTTCAAGGCGGCGTTGACCCGCTTAGCTGGGCAAATAACCCCATAAATAGAGTCAATATCGAAGCGTTGCGTCTCCATTCGTTAACCGGAGAGCAAAGGTCCGCAGAGTTTGCGGATTTTGCCGATTTTAGCGGCTAAATAAAATAAACAAACAAATTATTGGCATCTGGTGGCCACAACAGGGGTGTGGTGCTTAGATTTAAGTCGCTTCTTGCCGCCCTCCGCTAATTTGTCCCGTATATTTGCGCTTTCCGTGTGTTTTTTATACGATATCGTTACAACTACCGTTCAATCGGCCGCGTGCTCCACAAAGTGGAGTGGTCAAACGTGCTTCCGCTCCTCGCACACACTGCCCACCGCACAGCTCAGATCCAGCCACAGCTCCCACAACAGCGCAAACAACAACAGACAACAGCATGAGCTTGTAAAAACACGAAACAAAAAGAAAAAGTCGAATTACATGACGCGCGCCCCAAGACATTGCTTAAACACACACTGCCCCGCCACTGGCGTCGTCATTGACCAAAAAGTTCAATGAGCATGCAATGAAAACAGAAGAAACAGCCCTCGCTTAGCCCCTGCCCTCGCACACGCTGCGCCCCGTCACTACCAACGGCTTCGCCACGCATCTGCCTTCACCACGCTTCCGATCTCCCGGAAGAGAGTCTGAACTCGACCATTGTTCGACCAGTGTCGCCGTCGGCCTACGAGCCTGTTCGGGGATGGGTGGACAACCTGAACGGACCCACCGGACTCATGGTGGGCGCCGGCAAGGGCGTCATCCGCTCCATGCTGATCGACACGCGCTACCTGTCCGAGGTGATCCCAGTGGACTATGCCATCAACGGGCTGTGCGTAATCCCGTACCAGTTCGTGCAGCTCAAGGAGAGGCCGGCAGAGGTGCCAGTGTACAACATCACGTGCGCCGACCACCGGAAGATGCAGTGGGGCGAGGTGATCGAGATGAGCAAGGAGATCGGCTACCGCTACCCGATGGAGGCGGGCCTGTGGTATCCGGACGGGTGCATAACCACCAACAAGCTCCACCACAACATCAACGTCATACTCTTCCACTGGCTGCCCGCCTACTTTATTGACTTTATCCTGCTGCTGCTCGGCCAGAAGCGATTGTAAGTGGTGACTAAGGTGGATCCTGGGTGGAGATCCTGACCTCCTCTTCGTTTCTTTCTCGCGCCCAGCATGGTCCGCGTCCAGAACCGCATCTCGGTGGGGCTCGAGGTGCTGCAGTTCTTCACGATGCGCGCCTGGTTCTTCAAGTCGGACGCCTACTCCTCGCTTTGGGACATGCTCAACGAGGCGGACAGGAAAAAGTACGTAACGTAACGTAAAGAGAGAACTGAAGAGCTTAGAAATTACTAACTTCCCGCTCGAAGCTTCAATATGGACATGGATCCCGTGGAGACCGTCCCAATGTACATTGAGTCGTGCGTCCAAGGCGGTCGGCAGTACCTGATGAAGGAGTCGCCCGACAGTCTGCCGCGAGCCAGGCTCCAGCTGAAGCTGTAAGCGAGCCCGACCCCACCATTCCACACAGACTGCCGAGAGTCCTTGATCTCTGAGCACCCCACTCCCCGTTCCTTTCCTTTTCTAGAATGTACATCTTGGACCGCACGTGCAAAACGCTTATCGTGGGCTCTCTGTGCTACTGGACCTACGGTCTGGTGGCCCGTCTCCTGGGCGTCTAAGAGGTGCTGACTGGAGGGAGGGAGGTCCAGACCGAGCCCAATTTACAATTCATATTGCGCGCATTTCCAATCTCCGCTTAGGTTCGCTTTGGGGCACAACTCCGGGGATACCGGATCTGGTTTTCATTTCTACTTTAAGTGAATATCTATGTTTCATGTGAAATAAACGAGAAAACAACCTAAAGAAACAACAAGGTGCTCTGTGTCTGTGTACTGTAGTCTATGTGTCTGTGCCTAAAGTGTCCAAGTGTGTTGATCCAGTGCTGAGGACCACCCGCTCCAGAGACAACACGAACCACACAAACAGAAACACAACCACTACTCGAACACGATCCACGATAGACCCAATGCCCCTCCAGAACAATTAGATTCAGAGACTTCCCTTCACACTGTCTCCTCTCCTCTTTCCAAATTATTCCCTTTCGCACACTCATCCCCTGTCAAGACCTAACCCCACACGCCCAAACTCACACCCCACCCGCACACACACCTTAACACACTAAACACGGCTTCGGTGACCATCATTGGGCTTCGTGGTATGTAGACCTTATCAGAGGAGCAAGTCGCCTTAAATTAACTCCCTGTTGCACCACAGTTTCCCCAGCTGCCTATGAGCCGCTGCCTGGATGGGTGGACAACCTGAACGGACCCACTGGACTCATGATCGGCTGCGGCAAGGGCGTTATCCGCTCCGTACTGGTCAACCAGAAGAACAAAGCCGAAGTGATACCTGTGGACTATGCCATCAACGGACTGATCGTCATCCCCTACGAGTTCAACAAGCAGGCCAGGCGTCCGGTCAACGTGCCCGTCTACAACATAACGAATGCCGATCACCGGAAGATGTGCATGGGCACCGTGGTGGAGATGAGCAAGCGCATCAACAAGCAGATCCCCTTCAACGCGGGTCTCTGGTACCCGGATCCCTGCGTGACCACCAACCACTTCTACCACAACTTCAATGTGGCCCTGTTCCACTGGCTGCCTGCTTACTTCCTCGACTTCCTGATGCTGCTGCTCGGCCAGAAGAGATTGTGAGTAGTTTTAATCAATCGTCTTACCCTGGACGTAAGCCTGACTGCTGGTCTCTTCCCTGTAGCATGTTGAGGGTCCAGGAGAAAATCTCCACTGGTTTAGGGGTCCTTCAGTTCTTCACGCTCAATGCCTGGTGCTTCCGCTCCGAAAACTACGCCTCGCTGTGGAACAAGCTCAACGAGGAGGACAAGGCAATGTAAGGGCCTAGGCTTCTTAGCGTTTGTCCCTGGACTCACATACCTTCCTTTCCAGCTTCAACATGAATATGAATGTCAAGGAGACCGAGGAGGAGTACATGATCGAGTGTGCGAAGGGAGCCCGAAAGTTCATACTCAAGGAGAAAGATGAGGACATTCCCAAGGCCCGCCTGCATATGAAGATGTAAGTAGCGCAAGAGAGATCCTTTAGAAGCTAAATAATGGGCATCATCTTGATTTTTCTAGCCAATATGTAGTGGATGTTGTCTGCAAGACCCTCATCGTGGGACTCTTCTTCTACTATCTCCTGAAGTGGACGGGGGTGCTGGCTATATTCTGAGTCCAGAGTCCAAAGCTCGCATTCGTTTGGTGGTCACAGGCATTTACTTAGTCATTTAGCTTAGTCTTAGTTACGCATATTCGAGGTTTTGATTCCAAATAAACATGATCCTAAGTTGTTGAATATACACACACATATCGCCCACTGCCACCTTGTTTCTCTTCGGCGTCGTCCTTGTACCTTGTCGCGACTCGTCATAAATGGGCATAGCTTACGTCTTTTCTGTATTCTCCGACAGTAACGCCAGCCGTATCTGAACCCCTGCCGGGTTGGGTGGACAACATGAACGGGCCGACGGGCGTCCTGATCGGAGCCGGCAAGGGGGTCATCCGTTCCATGATCTGCAATGGCGAACTAAAATCGGAGGTCATTCCTGTAGACATTGCCATCAACGGTCTAATTCTCCTGCCCTACCACAGCAGTCTCGCCGAAAAGAGGTAAGTCCCGAAGAAAACCTATCCAATGCTTGTTTGTTAAACCTTCGTCTTCCTCGCAGGCCGCTGCAGATCCCAGTGTACAACCTGACCGTGGACGACGCCAAGAAGCGCACTTGGAAGTGGATCATGGATGTGGGCCGTGACCTGGGACTGAAGTATCCCTTCGAAGTCGGACTTTGGTATCCCGACGGCAACATGACCTCCAGCAAGCTCTACCACACCTTCTGCAGCATACTGTTTATGTGGCTGCCAGCCTACCTCATAGATTTCCTGTTACTGATCTTTGGACAGCGACGCTTGTATGACTCTCGTGAGCCAGTGGGTCAGGAGCCGAGTCGATGATACCTTCTTCTCTTATCCTCTCATTGCAGCATGATCCGGGTACAGACAAAGATCGCGGTGGGTCTGGAGGTACTGCAGTTTTTCACGACTCGCAACTGGGACTTCAAGTCCACGCACTTCGAGCAGATATACAAGAAGCTAGGCGCCGCTGATCGCAAAATGTGAGTTTTCACTTTGAGAATCAAGAGCTTAAACTCATCAGAAATCTCCCTGAAAAGTTTCAAGATCAACACGGAAGATGTCGACGACTATGAGTACATGAAAGTCAGCATTTTGGGGGGACGTCAGTACGTGATGAAGGAGCCCCTGACATCTTTGCCCAAGTCCCGCATCCAGTTGAGATTGTAGGTGCTTTTAGTTATCCTCTTGCTGACCTTTTTCTTACCTGCTCAGTTCTTTGTTGCAGCATGTATGTCCTGGACCGCGTCTGCAAGACCTGCATCCTCTCGGGTCTAGCCTATTGGGTCTGCCTCAAACTGGGGATAATGGACCTTTTGCGGAACGGAATCTCGAGCAGCAAATGAGGTCCAGTCAGTCAATTCGTTAATTAGACCAAATCTTTTCAGGTGTTTTGTATACGATATATTATAAAAACACAAATCATGTTGAAATGAAAACTTTTGTTTACCATTTTTTAAATAACAATAAATAAAAAAAACAAGTTTCATTATCATTAACGTCTTTAATCTAAACGTTTTAAATCGTTTTAAATTTTTGGCTTTAAAATCTTAAACAACTTAAAGGGTTTTTTTATCATAACTTTGCTTAAACTCAACCGATTTCAGTCTGGTTTGGTTTTTTCTTCTTGGTTTTAATAGGAGAACGTTTCTGCATTTAAAACTCGATTTCTAATTTTTGAAAATTTTTTTACAATTTTGACGATGTAAAAAATTTATAAATTGGTTTCCTAAAAATTTGCTACCACCTTAAATGGTTTCTTGATCATAACTATGCCTAAACTCAACCGATTTCAGTCTGGTTTGGTTTTTTCTTCTTGGTTTAAATAGGATAACTTTTCTGCATTTAAAACTCGATTTCTAATTTTTGAAAATTCTTTGACAATTTTGACGATGAAAAAAATTTATAAATTGGTTTCCTAAAAATTCGCTACCACCTTAAAGGGTTTTTTGATCATAACTTTGCCTAAACTCAACCGATTTCAGTCTGGTTTGG
>VNJV01001007.1:0-19346 GCA_008042635.1 Drosophila nikananu | reverse complement strand
TAATTTTTTATAAATTTTTTTAAATTTTGACGATGGAACCCCTTACTTATTTTTGGCTTAAAAATCGAGAACACCTTAAAGGGTTTTTTTTATCATAGCTTGGCTAAAACTCAACCGATTTCAGTCTGGTTTGGTTTTTTTAATCTTAGTTTTTATAGGAGAACCTTTCTGCATTCAAAACTTGATATATAATTTTTTTGTCAATNTGTTCCTATGAAAGCTATAGGATATAGTTTTCTGATCCCGATCATTTTTATTCAGAATCATCCTATAATTACTTAAATACGATTGGTAAAGTTTCAAGTTGATACCTTTAATATTAATGGAGTTATTAATTTTGGCCAACAAAAGTGGCATTCTGAACCATAGTGCATTCCCTGAGGTTAACCGGAATGAATTATCCCGAGCAGGCCCGTCTAATGTGCATAATTGATATATACACACACACACAATCAGTGTGGAGGACATATGGAGGATTAAAAATGCAGAGATCTGAGCCGAAAAGCCACATTGTCGTTGTCTCGTCTCATCATCTTGGGAGGAACTCATCTATTAGTTGGTGTGCGTTAGCCATTTCCTCGGCCATTTACCCCTGTTGCATAATTAATGGTATTAAAAGCGTTAACTGACAGTCAACACACTCACGCACACACACACATGCCAAAATAGTTGGCATAATTCGGGGCCTTTCAATGAGGTCGATAATTTGATGGTTCAGTGGAGGTCGCCGTCGTTATTCCCCCCGAAAACGCCTTCAGATACATTTGTATCTTCGAGCTACTTTTATTGCCGTCTGATATCTAACCTCGATACGCTGCGAGTGTGTGCGCCTCTGTGTGTGTATGAAAATAATCAGTTTAGAGATGAAGAAATCCCAAGAACAACAAGCTGCTTCCCCCTCCTTGGCAAAAAAAACGACAACATTCGTAAGGTATTTCCCCGGTCCCAGCGGCATGACTTTCGGTCCCAAAGCAACCCCAAAAAAATATACACAAAAACAGAACAGAAAGCCAAAGAGATTCATTCACCCAAAAATGAACTCGAGAACCCGCAAAAAGCTCACTCATATCCCTAAGATACACTCAAAGTGTCTGCACTCACTTTCGCTCTCTCTCTGAGAGAGCCTCGCGAAGCGAAAGTGTTTTCAACAAGTTCTCTTCCGGCCAAAAGGATAAACGTATCTGCAGACAGCAGCACGCCAAACAAGCAGGGAAATGCACCAGGAAAAATATATAAATTAAAGTCTTTTGAGTACCTAATATTAAGAATGATAAGAGAGAGATTTTAGGTATGAAAAGTTCTTGCCTGCTAAACCACAGATCCTTATGAAAAGAATTATAATGTGCCCAAAAAAGTATACATTCTCTCTGGAAAAATATCAAAACCAAAAACTCCTTGAATACAAACTTAATAATCTCTCTAGAAGCACAGGTATTTCCCACAGTGCACTCCGCTGAAGACATATCCTGAAACTTCACCCCCTGCGAAAGTCTATTATAATACAAAGGAACCCAAAAAAGAAAGCTATGAACTTCAGATACGGCAGGGTGGATAAGTGGGAATCGCAGTCGGAATCCATGGAATCCTTGGGCTGCCAAGCGTGGAGCGTTAAGCCGAGAAGGAGCATAAATAAATAAAGCCCAAGCAGCAACAATAGAAGGCGGCAAAATGGTGACTTCATCCTTGTCGACGGCCATGTTTTTGTGACGCTCTCCCTGTCTCTCTGTCTCCCAGTCTCCCAGTCTCTACTTGTGTATTTTTTGGTGGAGAAAATGCCAAAAGGCATAGAAATGGCGCGAAAGTAAGTTTTGGCATTATTTTGGGCCTCTTCTCCACTTCTAGACCCCGACACTCGTTGTCATTGCCCCCATAGTCATTGGGTTTATGCTACAATAAAGTTGAAAATTTTGAATATTATCGTTAGTGAAAAATTAGAGACAAGTTGGGAGGGTGTGCACACCTCTCCCACCTCCCAACTGAGTTACTCCAGTGTGTCCTGTGGCTGGCGTGCGCCAAAAACGCTCTCGGCTCCTCACGGCGGCGGCCTGTTCACGCCATCTCCAGATAAAATCAGCGGAAAATGGGACGCTGGAGGTGGCAAAGGAGCCGAGTCGAGCCTGGGCAAAGCGATTTATGTCCTCGCCAAATTCATCATTAAATTTGTGTGTTGTTTTGCGATGCAAAGATAATGCCACAATTTGTTGCTGCTGCTTCGCAAATTCACAGTTAATCGCTGCCTCCTCGGAAAACCATAAACCAGGAAAAGTTTTTGACGCTTTTTTAGATAAAGATATTCAGGGAATTTATTTCAATTTCCTGTGACTGCGATGAGCGCTGGATAAGGCTGTGGGTTGGAGTTAAGGTTAAGGTTTAGGCTTACAAGTTATGGTAGAACAGGCTAGGTGAGGACACTTGAAGATAAGAAGTTTTTGAGATACAGCAGGTGGTTCTTAAAGTTTGGAAAAAGTTTAGGGATATTTAGGATAGGATATTTATAAATTAGGTTATCACCATTAAATCGTAGCCTTTTCTAGGCCCACCTTTAGTTTTTTCTACTTGAATTTTACCACCAACCAAGAACTAAAAAATATCCAATC
Source organism: Drosophila nikananu (assembly GCA_008042635.1). Taxonomy (NCBI): domain Eukaryota; kingdom Metazoa; phylum Arthropoda; class Insecta; order Diptera; family Drosophilidae; genus Drosophila; species Drosophila nikananu. Next base: position 16,749 of record VNJV01001007.1, on the reverse strand, counting down.
TCCCTCCAATCAAAGGCCACTCGAAACTGGAGTCTCTAGACTTGCTCCTGCTACCAAATATGAATGACCAATTATGCACTTCGTTGGTGCTACGTGCCTGAGCTGCCAATGGAGTCCTGGCGCGAATCTGTGCGCCTTCGGGGAAATTCTCGGGAAACGTCTTCCCGTCAAGGTGGTGGCCCCCGGTGTCATGTGCTGGCGCATTTGATGATGCGTAGCTTTTCATTAAATGAAAATTTTCGCGTTGCTGGCACAAACAAAAGGACAAAGAAGAGGCCAAAACCGAGCTAACTTTGTTGAGAAGGAGACGCCAAAGAATGGGAATTGGAGAACTGCAGGAGAAAGGGCGTTTAAGGTGGAAGACACTTTGATTTATTGGCAGGACGCGACTGGAATTTTTAATTGCCAAAAAATGGTAGGAGGCAGGACGAAAAAGCAGCGGAAAAACTCTTGTGGCGGCTGAGAAAATTGAATTGGTCAGGATTTCAGAGAGCAAGATTCGAATTCTAGTGAGACTTTTGAGAGTTTTAAACTGCAGCAGAATAAAGATTTAGATGAAGAAGAGGACCTATAGAAAGACATCGACCGAGACATATGCAAATGTCTCCCCGAAGGTTAGGCCCTGGGAATTTATGCGTCCTGTGTCAGGATATTTTGAAAACATTGTAATTCAAGCAAGGCGAGTCGTGGGCGAGGACGAAGGCAGGCTGCTTCCGAGAAGTCAATTAGCTGCCCATAAAAACCGAGCCCAGCATCCCAATGTGATGACATCCCTCGTATATCCTCGTGTTTCCCGGGGATGAAGTCATCGCCCGAGCAAGTGGAATGATCCTCTCAATAGCCACTCGATACGTATTCAAATTTCAGAGCTGCAGTTGCATCTGTGAGCTGCGTGTGTAATACGATACAGTATCTGACAGATACACGGCCCGGCTCACGGCTGACGGCTCTCTTGGGATGGTTTGTGTTAATGATGACGATGATGATGATGCCGTTGCTGTAATGGACGCACATCTGGTTCCATTGCCAGGTCCAGCCTTGGTTCCCGATAAGCGCCTCGCGCGAAATAAAAATAAAAGCATGCATATAATTATTCGGATGCTTGTTGTGTATGTTTTTCAGATTTGTTATAAACTTGGGCTTAATGGGGCGCCCTCGCATATCAGTTCTAATTGAAATTTGTCGCTTTTTCGGGCATATCTCAGCCTGTCACTTTCTTATCGCCGCTAAGTTTGGATTTATGGTTATATGCCTGGCGACACATATTTCATTTTCAAAGAGAAAATTCAAAGAAACTGCCTAAAAGTTTCCGGCATAAGTATATAAACAAATTTGCGACAAGGACATATGGAGAGGCCGCCCGCTGTTCGGCCAGAGATCAACCCTCCCACTCCCCGACTCTCGGCTTCCTGCTAATTTGTCCAATTTGTCGAGTGAGAAAAACAACAAAAAAATATTTACCCCCTGCTGTTTGGAAGGGAAAATATTATTTGTGCAAATAAAAAAAGGGGGCCGTATCATGTCGCCGGCGGATGCATAAGAGTATTTTCAGCATTTAAATGCATCGCACACGGGTGTCAATTTCCACTCGCCCTGGCACTGGCACTCTAGCATCCTGGCCGCAGGACATTCGCCGTCTGTCACCCCACTTATCGCCAGTGGCCTCGGGGCCAAACATCTGCCCAGAAAACTGGGAAAAAGAATGAAAACAGAGCAAGTGGCAGGCAGCTAAAAGGCGGAGCTACCCGTCATTAGCTACTCGTAAAGTCGTCATTGGGTATCGTTGGAGGTCTGGAAGCCTTCGCAAAGAGTCTTAATTGAAGCCTTTATGCCGGGTTTTTATGCCCAAATTATGGACAATTGCCTGCACCCAGCTAAGCATCATGGATTTATGTATATATTGGGTTTGATAAGTGTCGGAAATGGCAGCAGGTCTTTAAATTACACCTAATAAAGTTGAGGAGAGTAACAAACAGAATCCCAATCCTGTAAGGAACACTTATGTATATAACACCTAAAAGCTTAAAATTTTTTAAATGATTAATGAAACCAATGAAATATGTTAATTATTTACATTAATAAATTTCCTTTTAGAGGAGACATTATTTAAACTAGCTTGTCAAGAATATTTAAGAACGTTCGACTTTTCAAACTCCCAAAAAATTATACTTGGACTTACAAAAATATTATTTTCAGTGTTAATTAAACTTTATAGTTCAATTTTATAACCCATTAATTAATCCCAACGATTCCTCTTATTTACAGCTTCTTCCTCAAGTTCTTCTTGAAGTGCAATCAAAACTGTTTAAAGAATGCCGGCAACCCGCGGGATATGCGCAGATTTCAGGTGAGTAAAACCAGCCCATCCCAGGCTTTAGTGTACCAATTAATATATCATTTGTATACCCTCTAATCTCAGGTGGTGATCTCCACACAGGTGGCCGTTGATGGACCACTGCTGGCCATCTCCGACAACATGTTCGTGCACAACAATTCGAAGCACGGGCGGCGGGCCAAGCGACTGGACACCACGGAAGGTACAGGCAACACATCCCTGTCCATTTCCGGTCACCCCCTAGCGCCCGACAGTACCTACGATGGTCCGTAGCAAAATTCCAATTATTCCGACCACACATTTTATTCGTTTTACGTAGTTCCAGAGATACCCCAATCAATCCCCCAAGAAATTCCCCAACTTATCATTTTTTACGTAGCAATTGGCAGATCCGAAGAGAAAATCAACCTCGACATACTTTAACCGAACTAACCGAAGACATCTCCGGGATCTCTCGTTTTCAGGTCTCTATCCCCCACTGCCCGTGGCCACGCCCTGCATCAAGGCGATCTCACCCAGCGAGGGCTGGACAACTGGAGGCGCCACCGTTATCATTGTGGGAGATAACTTCTTCGATGGCCTCCAAGTGGTCTTTGGCACTATGCTGGTCTGGAGCGAGCTGATCACCTCGCACGCGATTCGGGTGCAGACGCCACCGCGCCACATTCCCGGGGTGGTAGAGGTGACGCTATCCTACAAGAGCAAGCAATTCTGCAAGGGGTCGCCCGGTCGCTTCGTCTATGTCTGTAAGTGGTCGCAGCTGGCAATCGCTCCTAACCCCTTACACCAAGTCTAACCTGTTCTTGTTTTGCGTTCCAAGCAGCTCTCAATGAACCCACAATTGACTACGGTTTCCAGCGCCTGCAGAAGCTCATACCCCGACATCCTGGGGATCCCGAGAAGCTGCAGAAGGAGATAATCCTCAAGCGAGCAGCCGACCTGGTCGAGGCACTGTATTCCATGCCCAGGTAAGCGCATCTCTGTTAAGTTATATTCCACGGAAAGCTAATACGCAACCCGTGTTGCAGCAGATCCCCGGGCGGCTCTACAGGCTTCAACTCCTACGCCGGCCAGCTGGCGGTCAGTGTGCAGGATGGCACTGGCCAATGGACCGAGGACGATTACCAGCGGGCCCAGTCGAGCAGCGTGAGTCCGCGTGGTGGTTACTGCAGCAGTGCCTCCACGCCGCATAGCTCGGGAGGATCCTACGGTGCAACGGCCGCTAGTGCGGCGGTGGCAGCCACTGCCAATGGCTATGCGCCTGCACCCAACATGGGCACCTTGTCCTCCTCGCCCGGCAGCGTTTTCAACTCCACGTCAAGTAAGTTTTACAGCTCCTAGATGTATAAGCTGACTCTAAAGGTGAAGGGAAGAACCCATTGATTTTGGAGAGACTCCACAGTTCCGTCATCTCTCGATCGAGGACTCATTTCCCCTACTAATCCTACTTATCTTGAGTTGATTTTACCTTATGTTCTGTATGACTCTCACATGAATACCGCCCCCACATAACTCTCTAGTCGCCTCCTTAAGCCCCTTCCCCAGTTTTTACCCGAAACAAAGTGAACAAAGTATGCTCAGCAAGTGCATTTTCGCCATTAATTCCAACAGTGTCCGCCGTGTCGTCGACGTGGCATCAGGCGTTCGTGCAGCACCACCATGCAGCGGCCGCCCATCCGCACCATCACTACCCGCATCCCCACCAGCCCTGGCACAATCCGGCAGTGTCAGCAGCTACGGCGGCGGCCGTTTAAGCCGGACACCCGGACAGTTCAACGGAAGGAGAGCAGAGCCAGGACCTGCGAGGAAATTAAATGCTGACCCGCCCAACCCTCAGAACAATAGAAAGAAAAATCGACACGCCAGCCACCCACGCAGGGAGATAGCCAGACAGAGACAATCTATCAATCGGCAAGGACATGGCCAAACGGGGTGGCAAATAACAAATCTGAGCACTCTAAAACACACATCCACCTTCAACAGACACCACAGACAACACACGATTAACGGTATTTATAATTTCCATTATCCCTATGAATGTATAAGTAAGAAAGATCCTTACCCCCTAATTCTTCCTCCCGATAAGCGTATCATTTGTGTAGATTTTAGTAGGAAATGCTCCCTATAAATTCCCTTTACCTATAAGAGTATTCTTATAATTATATTTTGAATACTCATGTTTTTATATATTTCCAGGGGTCAGCAGCCTGAGTTTCAACCCCTTCGCCCTGCCCACCTGCAACACACAGGGCTATAGCACCCAACTGGTGACCTCAACCAAATAATATTACTACTAATCCCCTCGCGGACACCCACAAGAAGCTCGACAGTGCAATAAAAAGAAGGAAATGGTTCCAAAATTCGAAAAAAAAACACACACAAAAAAAATGCAAAAATTTATGGATATAATTGTACATTTTTTAATTAAACCCGGGTTTTAATTTATATTTAAATACGCCTCGGTAATAGATATATTACAAATACATATAGAATACCATATCAAAGTAAATTAAAACATATGAACAGGGGGCTCAAGGACCCGAAAAAGAAACCATTTTGTAAATATTTATCCCAAAATATACATAAACTTAAAGCTTAATATTAATCGGAACTGTGAATAGAGGAAATTATACCAATTTATATATACCCATGATGATGATTGATCATTTCTAAACAAAAATACGAATCAAGATATACCAAAACAGATAAAATTTGAATGAACTTTTTGGACATAAATCTAACTGCTTGTATACGATAAATATCGAAAAAATTAATGAAGAGAAAATTAAAAGAAATATGGGTGTACCCACGCCCTCTCTGCCAATTGAGAAACCCGAAATCAAAATGTTATATACCTACATAGATATACACCGCATTCGCGGTGACCTTTGCAGCATATCTAAGCGTAATATTACAATGAAATTTATACCAAAACAACTTTTGGCAAAACATATCGTGCACTTAGCCCTAATATCCAAAGTCCATCTCACGCGATCCCATACTCGTATATATAGTACATCATTTCCACCATTCGAAATTCATAAGAAAGGTTCGATTAACACCAAATCATCATAAGATATATACATGGATACATTTTGCTATTCAAGTCAGAGTGTGTTTGATAAACTACCGATCTGTTGACTAGACTCTAAGCCCAATATCTGGGGGTGCATTCAAGTACTACACACACGTAGGCCTAAGTTTATTGTTTATTACTCGATTTGTAGGGGTTTTACAGTAATTTCGTATTCGTATTGTATGATATATAGCCGTATGACTGCAAAAATCCTATAATAACTAGATGGTAACGCCATAAGACTTTTTGCACTAGAGCTATCCACAGGCTCTCTTGAAATAGTTTTCATAAGCCAGATTAAGGCGCTCCAGTGGCACCGCTCGGCTTTTTAAGCATTCTAGGTCTTGGAAGGCGCATTCATCATGTTATTATTAGGCCTTTGCTTGCACTCCTAGATCTACGAAATAATTGAAATCCCATGCGAGAGACGAAAATGAAGCATATCTATTAGGGTCGCAGCATTAACCGCTAAATCGATTTGTAAATTACAAATACAATAATTTATAATACCAACCATCTAGCAAACCCTCTCTGTTTTGTAAATCTTAACAAGTTATTTAAATAAAATTTATTTAAAATAAACTTCTTACACCATGAATGTTTTGGTTATTACTATGTGGAAACTTTTTTATTATTTTATTTTGTGTCTGGGGTTAAGTTTAAAAATGAAATTTTAAAGTATATATGTATCGGCGTATGATTCGCAAAAGCCTGTACGTTCGCAATATGTCTCGTCTCGTATTATTTAACTGAATACACAGGGAAAGTGTATATATAATTATCTTATATACCGACATCGAAAACAAGTCTTGCTGCTTCCGTTCCATGTTCGGAGCATTGTGAATCTGTTTACTCGTCCTTGGAAGCCACTGACTCGCCCTCGCTCTCCTTGAACAATAACTCCTGGATCTTTGAGCGAACGTACAACTTGCGATTGATTGAAAGCTGGCGCATAATGGGCACCAGACTGAGTGCAAAGTAGTAATCGTCATCCTTTGACTGCTCCTCGTGGTTCTGTTGGATGATGTAGCTCAGCTGCTCGCTGACGGTAGTCAAGCGGTCAATTGACGTCTCTAAGTTGTTTTTCAGCTGCTTCGCCGGGGAGCTGGCCGAGCCAGAGGCCACCACGGTGGCCACCACTGGTGTGATACTGGCCCGGCTTGTCCCGCCAACACTGGTATTGGTCACCACATGGACCTTCTCGCCGGTCTCCAGGGTCTCATCCTCCATCACATGTATGGGGCTGTAGCACAGCGGATCCTCGCTGTATATGATGTCCTTGATATCGTCGCTGATCTCGTCGTTTTGCTCGTACTCCTCCCACTTTTGCGGGAGGGCCCCGGACTCGCCCACATACGAGCCGGTGACGTCTATCTTCGGCTTGGCCAGGCGCAGGGGCTCGCGCAGCTGCTTGGCCTTGGTTATCCGCACGGTTTTATCTGAAAGCATATGCGATAGGAGCTATATCAATGGCTGTGCAATAGTGCGGGCGATGTTATTTACGATACATATTGAAAGACTGTCGAATAAATAAAAATAATCATATTCAGAGATGGACGACGATAGTTTGCCGCGCGGCCAGACGGTCGATAACTGTACACAAAGCTGGATCGGTGGGAGCCGCGCGGGAATTGGAGCGCCTTTTACCTTTCTTGATTATCGGAATGACCCGCGGTGAGCGCTGCTGGACTGGATTGACTAGGACCTCGTCGCTGTGCTTGTGACGCAGATGCGTCCACAAATTGGTCGTATTGTTGCCCTTCAGATTGCTGGCCATGCCGCCACGCGATATATTATTACCGCAGTAGCGGCATATCGCGAAGTTTTCGCACTCCTCGTTGATATCATAGTGCTGCCACACATTGCTCACACGTCCCTTAGGCATTTTCAATTACTTTCTTATAACTGCTCGGACGCTAAACTGAATTCCGTCTTTTTTTCGTATAATTGAGATATTGGCGTTGCTGCCGTCAGTGTTGGTCAGTGCCGCCACAAGTAGTGTTGGAAAGCGCACGGACACAGGGTTGAAAACAAAGGAAAAAATAAAAAACGACAAATACAAATAAAAAAAGAAACAAATATATTTATGGAAAAAATAATAGCAGATAATTATTTTTCTAATTGGGTTTAATTTTGATTGAAATCGAGGTTTTTTTTGAAAACAACACCGAGGGTGGGGGCACTAGTTTTTCCTACAAACACTGGATTTATGTATGGATTTCTTCCCGCTCTAAGTTGGCGCTACCAGTCGATGATAACAGCGCGGATTACCGTGGACGGTGCTATCGCGATGGCAGTTGGCGGTGATCCGTGCTCAGTGTCTCCGGGCACGGACACGGGGCACGCGTGGCAGTGAGGGGCGTGCGTGAAATTTCGGATCCTGAACTTACCGTTACTCGAGTGGAGACATCGGTGGCGCAAAAGACTCCCCGTTCCAGTTTTCCCACTGTAGGAAAGGAGATCTCCGCAAGTTTTGCAGCAGGCATACGGCTCGATTTGTTCGTCGCAGGTGACCAAGTTGAAAAACCTCCACACGCAGCTCTTTGTGTTGCGGGGCTCCACCAACTTGCAGCGCTTGTCCCCGGACTTAAGCATGCTGCGCAGCTCAGATTTCCGCTCTACGTTCATTGTATTTTATTCCTGGATATTGGATAGTAAACCAAAACAGATCCAAATTCTAAAATCCACACAAATACAAACAAATACACGCATGTCACGAAGCTCAGTCACGCACAAAAAGGTGTTGAAAAACACAAAAGGGCGTCCGCGACAGGGTGCATGAAAGGCAAGGTAGTGCACGTAAATAATGATGTTTCATAAAATTTGCCAAAATATAGGCCGTGGGAAAACAAAAAAATTAATCAATTTGTCTTTTTTTAAGCCCAGGAATATTTTGTTTATGGGAAAGATTCAAATGGATTACCAAAGTTGAATCGATTGTAAGCTGTGCACCACTGCACACTGTATTGTGTATATCGAAATATTCTCAGCTGTGCCGTGCAGTATTTAATTTTAATTTAATTGCGCATATTTAAAATAATTATAATGTGGTAAAGTTAACCCAGCTCGAAGAGAGATATTGAAAAATGACAACCGTAAGGCGTGAAAAAATGCCGTACAGCTACGACTACATCAAGGCTCTCATCCAAGCCGGAAACCTTCGATTTAGCAAGAAGCGCAGCAGGAGCCGAGTGTGGGATGTGTTTGCCAGGATCGAGGACCAAAGCGGTGATCAAGTCTCCAACGTTGTGATCTGCCGAACCTGCTCCAGTATATACAAGTTCCAAGGCTGCAATTCCAACTTGGTGCGCCACAAGTGCTACAGGAGCAAGGTGCTCGGAGTCAATGTGGATCCGCTAGGCTCCGAGGAGCGCAGCACCGACGCCCCAGAAGAATCCACTGCGGAGGTGGAGGCCACCGACAAAGTCAGCCAGGCAATGGTGGAGTGGTGCGTGGAGAATTGCCGGCCCTTCAACATTGGGAAGGATTCGGGACTGAGAAAGCTGGTGTCTGTTCTCCTGGAGATCGGTTCGGAGTATGGCCGCAATGTTTGTGTCGAGGATCTGCTGCCGGATCAAGGAGTAATTGCCTGGAACGTAGAAAACTGGTACGAGGAAGTCCTGCAACAGGTCCGCCGCGAGGTTATCGCTGCCCGACAGACCGGTTACAGCATCGCCGTTGCTGAGACCAGGGACTTCACAGGGGAAAGCTTATATCTCTCCACCACCATCCACTACGTGCGCGATGGACGGAAGAGGAACCAATTACTTGCAGTGACCCAGGTGCCAAGGAACAAGTCCTCCACTGGTGAGAAGCTAAACATCGTCTTGATAACTTCCTTTTCTTACATATTTTTTCTGGTTGGCAGACAATTATATCCTCAAGCTGATAAATGCCACTCTAAATAATTTGGACTGTGAGATGGCTGAAGATGATCCCATTTTTGTGTACGACGAACGTACGACCATTAAGTCGGTATTTGAGGACAGAAAAACCATTTTTTGCTTCAACACCTTGTTGGATAGAGTCGTGGAGAAGACCTTCCACGACGTGACTGAACTGAGGTTGATATTTAACAAAGCCAAGGAGCTGGTTATCCTAGGGGTGCTGCCCACGCCCACGTCAAAAGGCCTGGTCAGGATCGCGCACATTTTCAGGTCCTTGGAAGCCAACTGGAGCATTATCATAAATGAGGATGAGAAGCTGTTGGACGGTTGCGACATCGCTGGCCTATCTGCCATTAACAACCTCCTAGCTCAGTTCGAGAAGTGTTGTTGCACTTTGGAGTCTGGCACAGGACCTACTCTCCACCTAGTCATTCCACACGTACATCGGCTGCGGAAGTTCTGCATCGGCGATTCCAGCCACGAGGTAGAAGTTGAACTAAAGCGGACTTTGTTGGACAACATCGATTGGATTGTGATGCCCTGCATCACCAAGTACCACATGATGGCCCATTTTCTTTTTCCGCCCACAAACAGGCTGCTGCAATGCAGCCAGGCGGAGCGAGAGGAGACCATTAAGAACTGCGAGGAGTTCATGAGACGGTACAGCTCTACTCAGCATCCAACTACCCGTAAAATGGAGGAAGTCCTAATCAAAGGAGAGGGCGAGGTGCTGAATCAGCGCGATCTTGAGGCGGACGATGATCTCTTCTCCGATTTTGTGGCCATGGACAGTCAGGAGGATAGGATCACGAAGGAAATGCGGGGATACCGGAACATCCAGATGGCCTACCATGATGGCTTTCATGTCCTAGAATGGTGGCACTCCAATCGGGAGCAATTTCCACTGCTATATAAGACCAGTTGCCAGATTCTAGCCATTCCCGCCAGCAATGCACCCTCTGATTTAGTGCTCTCGCAGGCCAGCAATTTAATCAAAGATCCCGCCTGCAGCATCGATGAGCTAAACCGAGTCATGTTTTTGAAAACCAACCTAGGTGTGATCGCACCAGAAACGACAAATTAAAAACAAATCTTGGACAAAGCTTCGGTTAAGGCATATGTGGGTTGCTTTTTTTGTTAGTCTTATAAATTTAAATTTGAAAGAGGAGAAAACGGTTTTGTATTTTTTTTTTTTTAACTAAAGTGTGTGCCCAGATCTGATATACTGAATCCTAGTAATTTACCTCCTGTTGATTGGTATTTTATGGGGACCACTACTTCGGTCATATTGACAATTACAATGTTACAGACTTTTTTACAGAATTTCCGCAATCTGGCCTTTAAAACTACAAGATCTATACTACAATGAGTATTTATTGGTCTAGCGAGATATTGGATAATCCTGGGGGAAACCACCAAGGCACCAGCGGAAGGTGACGCCACCACTCCTCTGTTGTGATGTTTGGTGTTTTGCTAAGTGACTCATCAGCCGGCTGTGGGCTCTCTGTTTTCACTTTTGCCGTGGCCCCGAAACGGCATTTAAGGCATTCCGGTGTAGACAGCGGGCCAGAAAACAAGTACACGCAGCAGTTCCGCGATTACGCAGCACACGCACACCCACCCACAGTTTGATACAATCAATATGTTCGACTTCAATTTGGAATTCGCGCGTGGAGGCGCTCGCTTTACCACCGAACTCTTCCAGCTATTGGCCACTGGTGGATTCAAGGAGAACGTTGTTTTCTCGCCCTTCTCCATCCAGACCTGCATCGCTTTGGCCTTTGCCGGAGCTCAAGGTGAAACCGCCGATGAGATCGCCAAGGCCCTGCACTTTGTGTCCAACTTCCCGCCAGAGGTAGCCCAAACCTTCCAGTTTGTCCTGGAGCAGTATCGCAACAGCAACCTGCTGCGCGTAGCCAACAAGCTGTACGTGCAGGAGGGTAAGAAGCTAAAGCCAGATTACCAGGCGGCCATCAAGGAGCAGTACCACTCGGAAGCAGAGTCCATTAATTTTGCCTTAAGCGATGCCGCCGCCCAGGCAATTAATGCATGGGTAAATGCCAAGACGCAGGGCAAGATCACGGAGCTGGTCAGTGCGGATTCCTTCAATGACAACACACGGCTGGTCCTGCTCAACGCCCTGCACTTCAAGGGCAGCTGGGCGCACAAGTTCAGTGAGGATCGCACCGAGGAGGATGATTTCTGGGTGGGCGAGGAGGAGCAGGTCAAGATCAGCTACATGAACCAGAAGGCCAAGTTTGCCTACGGCTATTTCGAAGATCTAGGCTGCACTGCACTGGATATGCCATACAAGGACTCGGATCTATCTATGTTTGTGCTATTGCCGCAGGAGCGCACCGGCCTGTACGATTTGGCTGAGAAGCTCAAGGGCGTAAATCTGGTGGATTTGTCAGCCAAGATGGCCGTAGAGGAGGTGCACGTTAAGTTCCCCAAGTTCAAGGTGGACTACTCCCTGGAATTGGCCGAGAAACTGAAGCAGGTGAGGGAGGAGTGGCACCTTTTTGGTATAATTTCGTTTAATTCATGGTAGCTGACCTTAACGTAGTTTGACATAGTTTTTGACCCACTTTCATGATAATTGGGTTTCTTTTAAGGGGGTACGTGCGTGCTTTAGTGGTAACTTTTACGGCCACGTTGCATCACTGCAAACCACCCCCTAAAACCATTTATTGAGTTCCTTATCTCACAAATTCCTTTTCTGGGTGTATGGAATTATTTATAGTAGCTTATCGCCATTAAGAGGTGTCTAAGATAATTAAAAAATAAAGTGCGATATTCATGTGGTGACCATTTCTATTGACGCAGCCTGCGGTTCGTGTTAAAGATCATGTATCAACCGCACGATCCAATAAAATTATAAAATTTTAGTTAAAGTCGGATGTGACACACACACACCCTACTAGGTTACCTATCTTATCGATCACAAACCCTCGAGTGGCTATGACCTCATTATTTATTATTTACCAAACACACATAATAATACTCTGTTTATTTATATACTTTTATACTTTTAGCTGGGCATCACGAAAATGTTCACCGACGCAGCCGAGTTCAACAATCTACTGGAATCCCCCGAAAATATCTTTGTGTCCCAGGTCCTTCACAAAGCAACCATTGAGGTGAATGAAGAGGGCACTGAGGCGGCTGCTGCCACCGGCATGATCATGATGACCCGCATGATGACTTTCCCTCTGCAGTTCCAGGCCGATCGGCCCTTCCTGTATGTTATTTGGAACAAGAAGAATATCCTTTTTGCCGGAGCCTTTGTGAAGGCTGCCTAAGATGCTCAATTCTCTCTCACTGGACTCAGGTTCAATTGTTTCGTACTGTTTTTATCGAAAAGTATTTTTAAAATAAATAAAAGCACCATGACAAAGTCAATATACGGTGTTTTCTTGGATTTTTTTGCAAGTTTCAATGTAGTTTGACTAAGCTAATTAGTCACGGATAAGAATGTTTGATAATAAAAATTCAAGCATATCCTACTTTTTTAACTTCCGATCAAAGTTTCCGCTTGAACAAAAATTAATTAAGGTTTTAAATGCAGACAAGTTTTTCTTTCAAAACCAAGAAGGAAAAACCAAACCAGACTGAAATCGGTTGAGTTTAGGCCAAGTTATGATCAAAAAACCCTAGTGATTTTTATGCCAAAAAAGTGGCCCATTTAAAAAAAAAAAATGTAAAGGGGTTACCATCGTCAAAATTGTCAAAAACTGCCAACAAATTATAAATCGAGTTTTGAATGCAGAAAAGTTCTCCCATAAAAACTAAGAAGAAAAAACCAAACCAGACTGAAATCGGTTGAGTTTTGGCCAAGTTATGATAAAAAAACCCTAGTGATTTTTAAGCCAAAAGAGTGACCCATTTTTAAAAAAAAATGAAAGGGGTTACATGGTCAAATTTGTTAAAAATTGACAAAAAATTATAAATCGAGTTTTGAATGCAGAAAAGTTCTCCCATGAAAACTAAGAAGAAAAAACCAAACCAGACTGAAATCGGTTGAGTTTTGGAAAAGTTATGATCAAAAACCATTAGTAATTTTTAAGCAAAAAAGTGACCCATTTAAAAAAAAAAAAAATGAAAGGGGTTACATGGTCAAATTTGTTAAAAATTGACAAAAAATTATAAATCGAGTTTTGAATGCAGAAAAGTTCTCCCATGAAAACTAAGAAGAAAAAACCAAACCAGACTAAAATCGGTTGAGTTTAGGCCAAGTTATGAGAAAAAAACCATAGTGATTTTTAAGCCAAAAGAGTGGCTTATTTTTTTTTTTATATGAAAGGGGTTACATCGTCAAAAAATTTAATTTTGGAGCCCAAGTATAACCCCAAAAATACTAACCAGTTCCAAAAAAAATCAATGACTGCATTATTTTTTCCCTTTTCTTCTTTGGCCACATTTTAAATTTTCCGGGCCCTTCTCCACGAAGCAAAACTAAACAAATCTATTACATTTTATGCTAAATTTACCCAGACCCGCACTAGTATGCTCATGAGTCGCGCGCTCTGCCGGAGCTGGCTCTCCCAGGTGGCGTAAGTAAGCAGGGCGACCAACGCCAATTACCGGCACCCCAGTGTAATCACAGTCCAACCGAACATAAAATCTTGCAGCCACAGATGTCATCATGCCAAAGCGCCACCGATCCTGCCATACAGACACACCATAACCTCCGGCCATCCGGCGACGAGGTCATGCCGCCGGAACTTTCACGGCAACCGAAAGCAGAGCACCAGAGACCTTAAGCCGGCGGGCGGTGAGCCAGCGGCGGCGGAGCAAAACACTTCCGTGCCGCTGAACAATGTGATCAAGGCGGTGGCCTTCACTGGAGCAGTAAGCGGTGGACTTGTCTGGATATAGACTCATGCTAATGAATATGTATATATGTACCCCACGCCTAGTTTACTGTGGGCTGCTTCGCCGGAGCCACCATTCTGGAGTATGAAAACACACGCAGCGCCATCCTGGCGAAGGCGCGTCAGGCAAGATTTGGCTGGTGGCAGAGCCGATCACTGGCGGACCGCAACTATTGGACACAGCTGAAGCAGGACGTCCAGCGGCACTGGGATGCCCTGACCCCGGGCGACAAAATGTTCGCCCCCATATTCCTGTGTAATGCCTTGGTCTTTGCCCTTTGGCGGGTGCCATCCTTGCGAACGACTATGATGACATACTTTACCTCCAATCCTGCGGCGCGTGAGTTTAAAAAAGACAATGTGGGTTATCCTTGCAAAGCTATAGATTATCTAATAGTGGAGTGTGAAGAAACCTGGTGAAATCAATCGACTGTGTCTGAGAAGTTCAATTTTATTATCTTTGCAAGGATATCTTAAAGCTTTTGCATTAGCTAAGAACCAACTGATGTTCTTTTCACAGGTGTCGTCTGTTGGCCCATGTTCCTGTCCACGTTTAGCCACTACTCGGCCATGCACATATTCGCCAATATGTACGTGCTGCACAGCTTTGCCAATGCGGCGGTCCTTTCGCTGGGCAAGGAACAGTTCCTAGCCGTCTACCTCAGCGCCGGCGTTTTTTCCAGCCTAATGAGCATGCTCTACAAGGCCGGCACAAGTTCAGCGGGAATGTCATTGGGGGCGGTAAGGATGCTACATGAAAATTTTCACAGAATTCGTTCAATTATGAGCTCGAAATTTGCTTTTTAGTCTGGTGCCATAATGACAGTTCTGGCTTATGTGTGCGCCCAATATCCGGATACGCAGCTTAGCATTCTGTTCCTGCCCGCGCTGACATTCTCCGCCGGAGCCGGCATTAAGGTGATCATGGGCATTGACTTTGCCGGCTGTGTCCTGGGCTGGAAGTTTTTTGATCATGCGGCACATTTGGGTGGCGCCATGTTTGGCATGTGAGTTGCATTTCTATCATGTGTGTATTCCTTTCCTTTTAAACCTGCCATTATCTACAGCTTCTGGGCCACGTACGGAGCACAGATATGGGCGAAGCGCATTGGCCTGCTGAACTATTACCACGACCTACGTCGAACGAAACAGAAATAGTCGGGTGGGGCAATAGTGCTGGCCACTTAGCGAGTTGAGGATTCGCATCGTGGAGATAATAAAATGACATCGTTCTGCCTTAGAGGTTCATTGAAATGAGTTATGTTGAATAAAGCGTCACGATCGAGTATTCGGCTGGGCCTTTTTGGGAAGCGGCTCCCCATCCTGACGATTGCGTCGGATGCGAATAGCCAACTCTTGCCTGCGCTGCAGCAGCTTCTCTCGCAGCTCCTGCATTGATTCCCTTTCCGGAGCGTAGGAAATATGCAAGGTGCCGCCGTAAAATTGACGGGCATCCAACATTCGCTTTGCCCTTCTGGCCACCTCCAGGCGCTCGAATTTGGCGGCAAACACATCCGTAAAGGCTTCCAGTTCCACTAAAGATAATCAAGAGTTTAACTAAGTTCAATGATCATTGGGGGCACCAAACTTACTCGTTGAAGCCATCTCTGAAGTTATACAAATACAGGATTCCAGCCTCCCAAAGCCCTGTAATTTGGTCTTTAGATTTGCGTGAAGGTTTATCTTTGGCACGCCGAATATAAGAATGTGCTTTGACTCGCTGGCCACTGTATAAACCTGAGGATTGTTAATATTATTAAAAGTTACACTTCCCAAGAGTGGCTATTCACACCTTTACAGCTTTTAACTCTCGCCCTTGACGATACTGTAGTCTTGTGGTGCAGTACTCCAATCGCTTGTGGTGCTCCGAAGATGTCCTTTCCATAATTTGGCGTGTGACAAGTTCGTTTATTTTTCTAAAACCTCAAATATTAGTTTATTATTGTTTTTAGCCGGCTAATTTAGCCTATCGATAACCTCCCATTGGTCCGCTTCCCAACACTAGCGCCAGCAGTGCAGCCAATAAAAGGGGTATTCTTAACACGTAAAAAAGTGAATTTTTTGAATATTCTTTTATAACCGCAAAATAATATATATTTTCTTAAATAAAAAATCATCTTAAAATACTGTATTGCAGACTGCTAAAAGGCTAGAAAACAAAACATCGATTTTTCCGGTCGAACTTCCATCACAGAAGGGATCCGAAGATCCATTTGGTTAAATTTTTCTTCAAAGCCAGAATTTATGTAACTATGTAACTTTTCATAATTTTTTCATTATTTCTTTCATTTAATCTAATTCATGTATTCATCTTGACAAAAAAAAATCAAATAAATATATCGTTATTTTGATTTTTAAACAAACAGAAAACCAGTGTTGCCAACTCGGCTATTTTCTGACCAGATCTGGCTATTTTTCATGGCCCATAGCTACAAAACATTCAATTTATCTACAGGTAGCCATTTCGGATATTTTACAAAATAAATTTGCTATTTTTAGCTATTTCTAATAAGTAAAGCATTTGTATGTCTACAATTAAGTTATTTTTATGCATTGTTAATCTTTCAATACAACTAA